>VXBL01002513.1:262521-282235 GCA_013400195.1 Aramus guarauna | reverse complement strand
CCCCCCCCCGCCCCGCCATTTTACAGGTACTCCCCAGTCCCTTGCTGCTCTATGAAAGGTTCACAAATACAGCAAGCTTGACACTTGCACAGGATACTAAACCTTTCTCATAAATACTTAGAATGATGTTTCTATAATCTAGCAGATGCTACTTGTAATAGCAGGTAAAAATATCATCTGATTAACAGATGAACAAAGTTAACATCCTTCCCTAGAGTATATCAGAGTGCTAAAATTTCAAAACATGATACCAAGTCCTTCCACTTCCTCAGTTCCCCACACACTCAATCCAAGAGTACAGGGGCATAAAGACAGCTGCAGGATGAGAGAGGGAAATTATTTCTTCTATTTAAACACAATTCTCAAAAGGAAAGAAGAAAGTCAGATATTCTGCTTTCCTCCACCTTTCTTTATGACTTGAACACACCTTCCTTATTAAGTTCATTATTGAAGATGTGTTAAGTCTTAGAAATAGTTGTAAGCTCATTAGTTTATTCACTATATTTTCATATTCATTAAAAGACATGAACCCATGATCCAGTTACAAGGCATGGTTATCAAACTGGGTTAAAGTTTGGTCTGTGGCATAAAACTGGAATCGTATTTGTAGCCAAAATAAAGGGACAACTCAACCGCAACAAATATCCAATGTAACACAGCTTAAAAAGTGAATCAAAAATATCTTAATTACATATCAAGCATTTAAGTTGAGCTGAAAAAACGTGACTTCACACATCTGGCAACAGGAGAAAGCCATTGTTAATACCTGAAGAATGCAGTAATTTGTATTGGAGCCATTTAAGTATTCTTAATGGGAAGCACTAGTGAATAGTTCAGATCTGCATCCAGCAAAACAGAAGTCTGGTCAAAAACCACCTGAAGATATTTTCAGCTATCAAATATTTATGCATCATTAAAAAATAGTAACCCTCTCTTTTCTTGGCAATTTAGAATATCAACTGCTTGTCAGGCAGCCTAGCACTATTTTACAACAGGTTAAATAAAGCATTTCACTTGGTCAGGTAATCAAAGAACTCCTAGCTCAAGGCATCCTCTTTTACAAATCTGTTTTCTTAAGTGATGACTTCTATCCCTCAGCATTGGGCACTGAAATGTTATGTTAGCATCTACTTTTTAAAGGGTAATATGTCGTTTTAGATAAATTCTAATTCTCTCCCATATTCCCCAACTGTTCCCGGTCCATGACTGGTTTCATAGAAGGCTTGCATCACCACAAGAAAGTCAGCATAAACCCTCCATTCTTTAAAAATGCCTGATGGGTAAGTCATTTTAATTCACATTCAGAGTTCGTATGTATTTTGTGTTATCTGATTATAAGGAAGGAACTGCAGTCAAGTCAGCAAAGGTCCCATTTTAATGTGTGTTTGGAACTCGTCCCCCTCCAAACAGCTATACTAACCCTTAAACTAGCAGCTTGCCCGATAGTCTATTTAACACTGGCCCACTAGCAAACATCTACAGAAAGAGTCCACAAAATGGAGCAGACACAGAACACCACTTCACACTTCCCTACTGCACCAGCTTCTGGCAATCTAAAGTTGCAAACTTTCCAACCTGGCTATTATATCCACATCGTGTGTTTAATAGTCCCTGAGGGTCATTTTCTCCATAAATTTGTCTAATAACCTAGTGAACCCATTTACACTTTCAGTTTCCATAACATCCTGTGCAATGAGTCCCATAATAGGATTATGCACTGTGTGGAAAAAAGCAAAACCTTCCTCCATTGTTGTCTTTCCTTTAAACTTGTCACCTCTTACTTTCACTAGATTCCTCTTGTTTTCGAGTTACACGAGTAATAACTCCCTAACTGCCTTTATCTGTGTTACTGATGATTTTATCACACCTCTGTATATATAAAGTCAAGAATCCTAGAAAATGTGGGCTGTTTTTTGTTTTGTTTTGTTTTTTTAAAAAACTGCTTTGCATTCTCTGTTTGTCCCACAATACTTGGTAGCCTTTTCATTCTATCATGGCCTTTTTAAGGAGGAGTCAGGAAAACTTCACTCAGTAGACCCACACCAGGGAGGACAACAAATTCATCTTGTGATACACTGATGTTTCGCACTCTGTCCTCTAGTATTTTTTTCCGACATTCTAGTTAATTTTTGTTTAGAAGAACCGACATTTTCAAGTAAATATTCACTGTGATTTCACAATCTCTCCCCTGATTAAGAGCTGATTTGGTGATCATCATTGTGTCTTCCCCTCCCCTCTGTGTATTTGCATTTCTCCATATTGAATTTCTATTTATATTTTATCACCTAGTTGTCAGTGATGTAACAGCCTTCTAAGTCTCTCTCACTTCTGACTACCCTGACAATTTTTTGTAAACTTCAGCAAACCTTTGTCATTTCTCCAGTACCTCTTCACCTAGATCATTCATGAATATATTCAGCAGCACAAGCCCAAACACAAATCCTTCTAATGCTCCACTGATAATTATCCACCATTATGAAAATTAACTACTTATTCCCTACTCTCTTCTCCTATCTTTATCTGTTACCAATTCTTAAAAAGATCTTACCTTTAATCCGTGCTAGCTTCGTTTCTTTAAGAACCTGCTTAGGGCACCTTATCAAAAAGCGTTCTTTACGAGCAAGTAAACTATATCAACTGGCATGCTATTGTCCTTGTATCTGTTGACTTCTACAAAGAACTCACCTGCCTGACGTGTGACCTCTCTGCAAAATCCAAGTCTACTCTCCCATTATATATTTGTCCATGTTAACTTTTTTTTTTTTAAACTACTTTTGCAAGTTAAGACTCACAGGCTTTATTTTTCAGAATCCCTAGCAGCATTTCATCACCCTCAGTTACTCTAATACTGAGGCCAGTGCAAGCACTAAATTACATACCGCATTTAACAGTTTGGCAATTGCTGGTGAGCATTGTCTAGTTCTCGCTCACGCTCAATTAAAGAATGTCCTCCAGACTCTACACCCATGAGAAAAGGCTCCACTGTGAGAACCTCTGTAAGAATTCATAGCAGGAGTTTCATTACTGTTTTTCAGCTTCACATTTGCCATGCTGGAGGGGTTGCTCCTTTCCTCGTTATTTTCCATCAATACAAAAAACACCTTTTAAATTAATAAATTTCCCTTATTTTGCTATTAAGCCATTCGGGGGTGGGGGGGGCTGGTTGAGGTTTTTTTCCTCTGTGTGGTAGGTTGGGTTTTTTGTGGTGGTTTTTTTGGGTTTTTTTTGTGGGGTGTTTTTTTTTTTTTTTTTTTTTTTGAGTGCTTTTGAATAATAATATGCATTTCTGCAAGCCTCTAGCATGGCATACCACAAAACCTCTCTGCCACCTGACACCATTAAGCTTTTTAGCTGCTCCTTTTAATAGGCTCTCATTTTTAGGAAGATTCCCTTTCTTGATATCAAATCTTACCATAGCAGAGTTTATTTGGACTTACATTCCTGCAAGGATGATGAACCTGAATATATTATGGTCACAATTACAGAATAGTTCTCTAACAACTGTCTTTTTAACGAGCTCCTACATACTATTGAGGACCAAATAAAGAGCTGATTATCCTTTTATTGGTCCTTTGATTTGTTCTTCCAGGAAGCAAGAATTTATAGGTTTTTTTTGTCTTTGTAATGCTATCCTATGCCTTTTACCAAATCTCTGAAGTGTAAGTGAAATCAGCATTAACACTATTTCTGTCCTCATAGACTCTCTGATCTCCCTTAACATCCCATTGCCACTTTTATTATTGTGGTCAGATGATAGCTGGCACAATTCCTAAACTATATACTTCCCATTTACATATGGCTTGGCAATCCATAAAAGATTCTGCTGTACTTATGGATACAATTAATCCAGAGGAATATTAAAGACACGTAACAGAAAGCCATTCTACCACTAATTCAACTGCTCTCAACCCTGTGTAATTTGTGTCGTGGTGCCACAATGTCCCAACAAGTTTGAGTTGTCCATTACATCAATGTCTTCATTTAAAGACAGATAGTTTAAGTTGCACAGATTTAGATTTGCAGCTTTTTTATTTTGGCTTGACTGCCTGTTTTCATAGGCATGAATTAAACAGGGCTTTATTTCTCAAGACTTCTCTTTACCTTTTCAGACACAAACTTTTTGCCTTCTGTGGTAGCTCCCACTCTCCATCCTGATAGGGAGCTCTGACTTCACCCTATGTGCTCTCAAGAACTTGCCAGTCTCCCCTCAGATGTTTAGCTTAAAATAATTCAGAAGATCTCCTCAGTGCCATCCACATAGGCCTGGTTTGGTTCAGACTGAAGCCACCTGTCCTACATAAATTCTACCTGTTCCAAGAGCTCCTATATTTGTAGGATTAGATTAGAAACTATCTTCCTCATTCACACAGTATAAGCTACAGGTGTATCTATCTTAAGGTGATAATATTTTAATTTTAATGGTGTGGGGTTGGTGTTTTGTTGTTTGGTTTTTTTTTCCTTCTACCCTGTAGCATCAGTCACTGCTATTATCTCACTGACTGAAGACTACTCTAAGAGCTTCCATATTTCAGAGTCAGCAGGCTCTCTACAGAGAGCCTGTGTATTTCTGTAAGTTTCTTGGTCTTTATTCTAGCAATCAGGTCTCAAATTTTTAGGGGAATAAACTTTTACTTTTCTGGCTCTTGAAGAAATAACATTTAAACTTGGACAGAGAAACACATTCATTCAGAGCAAAGGAGATTATATTTTTACTATGATTTAGTCAGCATTTTCATACTTTGTGAAAAAAACTGATTTGTCTTCTAGGAGATTTCATAGGAAGATACTGAAGTATCAAAATCTATTCCTCTCAGATCTCCTTTTCACTTAGCTGTTTTTTTCAGGAGCTTATTGTAAACATTAGTATTGTTTGAAATATTCTGACACTTCTACTGTAGCATCTTTTTCTGCCAGACTGAACAACAACAAACTTCCCAATTCAGGAAGCGTAAAACTTCATTGGACTATTTCTCTTGTTCAAATATGCTCAAAGATTTACAAGAAGAGCAATTAATTGTTAATTCATTTTAATATTCACCCATTCTTTTCAAGGTCCTGATTTAGCTTTGTCTGCCACAAAAGATGACAACCTAAGGAAAAGAATCCTGATAATTCTCTACCCTTTTTTTTTTTAAATTCACATTAAGGGCTGTGACAAACAAACTAGCAAAACTATACTATAGAGGCCAAGGTATCACCAGCTGTCTCCTTGCCTTCCCTGACAGAAGTTACTGTGCCCTTAACAAAAAATCAGACAAAAAACCCACACAAATGTGACAGCTGTTCCAGTTAGAGCCTGGTATCTTAATTCAAGACACCCTTCCATCAGACACTTAAGCTAAGAATAGTTTTGAAGTGGACTGGCTGAGGTGTGTGCATTAACCCTCTTCTGCCAACCCACTGGAGACATAGCAACAGTTCCAGGTAGTAATATCCTACACTGTTGCCAGAAGATCCACCAGAGCTTGCCTATCAAAGCCCCACGTGTTTCTGCTGAAATCTGTGTATTAATAACTTGTATGAATCCTCAGTGCACCAAAACCAAAGTGTGCCAGATAAGCTACAAATGTGGTTTACTGTCATTATTCCCACTGAAAACACCTCACTAGAAGTAGCAGAGCAACGCATAGTCTTCCGATATGCAAGACAGCAGATTTCCAGTTAAATTACATGCCAAAATAAATTAAAAACAAACAAAAAAGGAAATATACTTGCCTCTTGTTTAGTTACTTTTGCTGCATCCTTGCCTTCAGCACCCTCTGGAGACTGAAAGAAAATATTAAGTCACTGCTTTTATTACAGCCTTAAAAGCACCCAGGCAACAGCAAAACAAAGATTATGGTGAAGATTCTTCTTTCTACACATTGTAGCAACCTAAAGAAGCCCGGCAAATTTTCGTTAGTATTTACACGCAGCACTGTACGAAAGCCATTCTAGATTTTCCAAGCAAGAACACAAGGAGCGATCATCACGAAGTAGATACATATCATATCACATCACACAGCGGCCCCTCTAGCCAATTAACTGGAGCATTCGCAGACTCCAATGGGAGCTCCATCTAATCAGCAGTTGGTAGCACAACAGCGTGAACTGGAAATCTGAGGTTTGCTCTACTAGGGCTTTTGAAATCCCTGAGAAATTTAACACCTTTCTTTCCAAAAATGAACTTTACTAGTAACGTGATGTGATGAGATGAACCAAAAGAGCACAGCATTACTGAAATGAGTGATTTCTTTACCTCATTTACTCCTTTTGTGCCTCAGGCTCACTCAGCTGGAAGCTTTAACAGTATCTTTCCCTCATCTCATCTCCTCTATCAGAACAGCAAAAAATCAGTACAACACCAATACATTGACAGGAAAGCTAGGGGCAAACAACATGGTTCTTCACAAAAAATAAAGTATCAACCTGACCATTCTAACATTGGTCTTCCAGAGGTACCAGAGAAACATCAGTTGAACCACAGGAGAGGCGGAAAAAAACAACAGAAAAATTAATGAAGCTTCTGTCTTTTGTTTACAACTCAAGATGTATTACTTCACATTTTGCAAATGACTGTGTTTCCACCTCAGAGCAAGTGATTCTCAGTGAGCAGCCGCAGTTAGAGAACTACAAGAATGGCGTGTGTTTCAAAAAGGCATTTAACAGGCAACAGAAAAGACAAGTTGGTTGCTGTTTTGTTTTCAATCAGTAAAGCAGCAGGCTAGTTATGTTCTTCCTTGTCTTTCTGTTTCAATCCTAACCTAAACCTCCCCCCAGATTTTGATGTGGAATGCTTCAGGGTTACACCGTTATGGTTTGGAGCAGAGAAAAAGATGGGCTAGTTTGCAGCAGTTGACCACTGCCTTCTCCTGGCATTGGGCTATAACATACATAAAGACAGACATCCTCCACTAGAGAATAAAATGTGGCTTTGTTACGGTGCGCTCTCCTGACAGAAAGGAAGCATGCCACAAAAGCAGCTGATTTTAAAAAAGCTGAGGACTGATCATCTAAGTAGCTAGAAAACAGCAGGAAGTTAAGCAGCACTGCGCAGCACAGAACTACTCAGAATAGCAACAGAGTCAGGCATCCAAAATGGAGCCTGACTGTTCCCCACACTGCTGCAGCCTCACCAGCCGCCTGCAGGATCATTTCAGGTTTGCATTCCTGAAAGCCTTTCAGTTTGGTTACTAAAGACTTGCTACAGCTTGATAGTGTGATGCTAGGAGCATCAAAAGCCATAAGGAGAACAATACCAAGTAGTTCCATGATCACTGTCAGTAACAAAGCCTTGTTTCCTACAACTTCTCTCTAGCTCAGGCTATGGTACAAGCTCTGGGTATAGCTTTTCTGTAGTCCATGAATTCCTAACGTCTGTTTCTCCTATATGAATTTTCTCAAGTCTAACAAACTTGTACTGCACCCTGTCCCTGGGAGGGAACTCCAATACTATCCTTGTTGTCTGAGGCACCTATTTTTATGGAAGTTCAGATTTTATAATCTTTTTGTTGCGGTGGCCAAGAGGCTCAAGATTTACAGGAATAGAGACAGCAAGATGGCATGATTCATTTCCTTTGGAAGCCAGGCTAAAAAACTCGCCATAAAATAAATGAAGCTGACAGTCCACAATTGGGCTGTTTTATCCCATTTCACTTTTAGGAACTGGAGAGCTTTGAAACAGGTCTAAATCTTCACAAGATGGCACTGCCACATGCCAATAGCCTTGCAGTAATTGCCCAGGAGCAAACTCTCACCCTGCAATACTGCACAGTTAACACACAGTAGTTTACCCCATTCTCTTTAGCCCTAATGAAAGACATGTCTCCTGCATTTCTGACAGACAGGGCAGCCTGATTTTAGATGCCAATATTATTGCTTGACAACAGATTTTANGGGGGGGGGGGATATTGTATTAAAATACTCTTAATGCAACCACAACCACCATATACTATGATATATTGCACAACATAAGTGAGTTAATCAGCCCAGCATTCCCTCTCAAGTTCAAAAATCCAACAGCAATTCTAAAGGCCACATAACTTTCTCCATGGAGGGACATGCGCAGTAATAATCCTAGAGGTGTGAATAAGCAGCAAGGGGTTTTGACACCCTCTCATTTCCATTTCAGACCTGCTCCATCCTCTCTGCAATCACTACAAGTCCAGGTGTTTGGATGCTGCAGGCTGCGATCATCCTCCTAGGGCCTTGGCTCCCCAGTATGCTGGCAGAGCTGCGTGGGAGGCCATGTCATGAATAAGGTAATTGATCCAGCTGAAAAACAGCCTGCTGCTTAAACAAATTTATAAATATATATACAAATTATAAATACATATAAGTCTTCCCTGCTCCAGCAGAATCATTTTACTGCACAGCTGCACAAACAATTGAGCCAGTAGAGCAGACATGAAGTGGCACAGGGCACTTGCAAGCAGCCTGGGAATCTTTAAGTTGATAGACACACCAAAAAGAACACATATGTCAGATATGGCTACGCTATATTTGTTAAGATAGGAACAGAAACTCATTTTCTCCTCTCCAAGTCCTGCTTAGACATTCCAGTGAGACCCAGCTGATGTTGATCTTCATGCTAGTTTTTGCAGTACTTTCTCCTCTCCACAGGGACCAGAGATTTGTACAAAACCAGATTTGAGCCAAGCCTAGTTCCCAAAGAACTTGGCATGCCACAAGCAGTGACTGACTGCACTAGTATCTGGAAGTCACAGGACTTTTATGTAGATACCACCAAAACCTTAAAGTCCTTGTCATTAACTCTTCCACTCGAACCCTTCCCCCATCTTTTGTCCTGTTGACAAACTACTGAACGACCTCTGGTTTCAAAGCAACCAAACGTTCTAAGTAACCCATCCCCTTGGCACGTTTTTCCACATGACGTAATGCTATGGCACACCGTATTTCACATGACACCCCAGTCACGTTAAAATGCACCTTGGATACCATGCCTTACATCGTAAACTAGTCAGGAGATGGACCGTCCACACTGCAAGTTTTGTGCAGCAAAATCAAAGACCAGTGCAAGCACTGACTCACATGACAAGGGCACTACTCCAACCTCAGTAATTCTTCAGCTGTATCCTGTCATACGGCTGTATTATACCCATAAAGTAGTCCCTATAGGCTTGCTGTGCCTGATACTGTATGGATGCCTACAAGAGACAAGGCAAATAAAATATAAAAGCAAATAAGGACACAGATAATAATGATTTTCTTTTTTTCTCCCCAATCACAGGGGTATACAGAAGAAAAAAAGCTGACTGGCTAACTCTAAATACACTTTACAGATTTAAACTAATAGCAAGTTTTAGGTTCAGATGACCACACATTCTGTCATGCCTCAATTAGCACCACATATTAGCAATAAGATTGTAAATTAAGATGAAGCTAAGGTTTGTAAGATCTGTCAGAGCTGCATAACTTTTATACCACAAGATTAACTGGAAGGCCGCATAGAAGATTCCCTGTGTCTATCATCAATCTACCTTTTTTTTTTTTTTTTTAATTTGCTTATTTCCTACTCCTGTTTAAGGGCATCCTAGAAAATTATTCTGAGAGGATTACAAAAAACAAAGGAATATTAATAGATAATAGAGAACATAAAAAAAGTCAGAGAAATACTAACACTGGGGTTGTTTGTATACACAGTTCTTGCATTTCACCAGCTGTGAAGTGCACCTAAGAACCGGTGTTTCTGCATATCAGGACAATACTGCAGTATCTGCAATGCCAACACCATTTCAGAACTGTTAAGCTGAAACCAGAAAACTAGATAACTGTTTTAAGGAAACATTTAATAGAACATGCAGGCAAATTTCCTTTTTTTATTGTTCTTAAGGCTGGGTTACATGGTGGAGATGCACCACAAAAGAAACAAAAAGCTTCAATTTTTCTAATCAAAACCCTGCAATATAAGCAGGCTGTAATGAGAGTACAGTGACACAAAGTAGTGAAGTTACTGATGTCTGTTTGAGAGATCCAAAGGTACGTTTGAACTTGCAGTGACCAGCTTCTGGATAAATATTTGTATTTAAATGAATGGATTGTACTGTTATAAAGGCGGAGTACATTAAAAAGCATGAAGAATAATAATAAAAGTATGTGAGAAGTAACAGTACAGAAGGCTGCTTATAAAATGAAATAGAACATACATTCTCTGAAGGATCTGATTACCAACAGAAACTCAACACCTTGGCTCCGATGGGACAGAAATCAGTCCTTTCATAACCACATGAAAAAAAGAGAAAAGAAAAGAAAAAGCAGATGCCAATTTAATTCAAACTAGCACGTTAAGAAGTCAGAAAGTTGGAAAGCCTAAACCGTCCTAGCACTTGAGTATTCTCTTTAGCATTTCCTCCCTTCTTTGCAAGCTGTTTTGTTCAGCCACATCTCAATAAGTTGCCTTAGGATACTTTCCCAGCTCTCTGTTTTAGCTGCAATTTCCATGACATAATGCTTTGGTCATTCCTCCAACAACTTTTTTTCACCAACCAAAATACGATAAAAACTTGCAAGAAAAGCACAGCAGCAAGAAAAGAAGATGTAAAAAGTCCTAAGCCTTTTTTTTTTTATTTTTTTCAGGGTTTACCATTTTCCTAATTTTTTTCCCCTCCCTCATTTCTCCATGAGTAGAACTGTGCATTACAGTAAATTTAATTAAATTAATTGTTTCCCCATACATGCTAGATCTTCTAATTATTTGTCTTCAGAGCACCTCTGAATTTTGTGCCAGTTCATAAATGTAATTAAAATGCTGTTTGTTTCTTGGTTTGGATTAATGAAGACTACACATTGACTAATTTAACACCAACCAACTCCTGCCACACCCTTCTAACCACTGTTTCCTCATTTAGTTATTCCAGCATCTTATCATTAACCTTTGTTTATAGCTAGTTCTTTGATCTGTTTTCAGCAGATAGAACAGTGCTCACTGCCCAGCCAATGCGAATGAACTTTGTAAGTAAAATTAATTCTCCCTAATAAATGCTTTAAGAAATCAGGTATTCTTCCTACTGCGCCTCTTCATTTCTTTTTTTCTACCAAGAGCCTGATCCTGGAAGGCGAAAAAGAATACAATGCATGCCACTAATTAAAAAAACCAAGTAATTCTGCCAGACCAATGAGTGAAGTACACAATAAATTTGGGTAGTGGCTGGATTTTTTTAAATATTTATCCAAAATTATTTCTGCCTTACTGTCTTACAAAAAATCCAAGCAGGTTTTTTTGTACATACATGTACTTATAATCTTCTCAAAAAAAAAAAAAAAAAAAAAAAAAAAACCACAACAAAAAACCCACTTAAATATTTATTAAGTACATAATATTTTAATCTTTTCTGTTAATTAGTATTACAATGAAATACAATATATAATTTTTAGAATTTAAATCCCTCCATCTTACGTATATTAAGAGCAGAATATTTAATTTTGTAATTCTTTGGAGGAGAATGTCAAGATCATAAAGTTCTGAAGAGATAAAGAGTTCTTCAAAGTTTAAATATAAAGACCATTATTATCCCTTGGTATTAATAAGCAATTAGAGGGGAAAAAAAAAATAGGGAAAACATTTCCTGATCAATGTCTCCATTCTCAATTAGAGATTCAAGACAGAGTGAGTGGTTAAAATGCATTGCATTTTCAAAGAATATACAGGAAAACAAGAATATAAATAGCCTAGTTATAAACAAAGTCAGTAGGTTCAGAAAATGCGTTTTATTAAATTCCTATAAATTCTTAACAGGTAACTTCTGTGAGCTTTACGCTCTTCTAGCAAAGACAGAAGAGACAGAAACCAAGTTAGGCCTGGCATATTTCTAGATATCCAAAACCAGCCAGAATAAATGCTTTTCCAAAAGAGGAAATGCATTCATTGTAGATTAAGGTTTTTCTAATCCCACTGAAAAGAAGTCAAAGATTGACCAATATAATTTAAAATGCATTTAAATTTGATGGGACATTTTGAAAGCCAAGCCAGTTGTGAGATGTCTATTTTCCTTTCCAAGGTTTTCTTCCCTGTAGTCAGTTTTTTTGACTATGACATCTTCTACCTATAGTAGAGTGAAGAAGAGCAGTTTCTAAAGACTCAGATTTAAAAAACCAAAAAACCAGCATTGTAATTTAAAATTAGACAGACAGTTCCTTCTTCAGACAGTGAAGTAATCAGCTGCATTTTGAAAAATACAGATCAGCCATAGGAGCAATGAGCACAGTGCATTTGAAACTGTTTCATTTCCCCTGAACACCAAACGTGAGAATTCTGCTAGGTAGTAAGTAAATTCTTGTCTCAATATTTGCTTAACCATTTTACTGCCACCATAAAATAAAAAGACAGATTCAAAGAATATGATGGATGAAATCCAATCCCTAATAATATTATTTCTCTGACCTTTCAAAGCTGATGCCAATTCTGCAAGTGAGATGAAGCTGATCGACTCATGCAAGTCTACATACAGAGCCAGAGTTTTTAAAACCTTGAAGATTAGGTTCTGAAATCTGTATCTAAATAGAACTGATCAGATCTGCAAAGCAAAACTAGCGCAAACTACTTCTAAAAATATTAAAAATATATATATTTATCTGCTTGAACATAGAGATTAAATTTAGACAGCTACTTTCACTAACAACTGATTCCTGAAAATAGCCACCTCTGTCAAAGAAAAATACTCCGAATGCCTAAAAAAAGGTGTGTAATTCCTCCCCTCCCAGAGGACATAACTGTGATAAAACCACAATCATCTAGAAAAGAACCGTTTTTGCTGTTGTTTCAACTAACTGCTGACACAGAACATCAAACCTCTGAGATGATGATAGCAGGTCCACAAGAGGTAGGCAAAAGCAAAGGCACAACTGGTATAATGCCTTAGATACACCGACCTCTTACATGCCAGTAATAATTCCAGCTGGGGTTAACAGGAGTATTGCTCTACTACAACCCAGAATGGAAAGCTTCATAGACAACCTAAATGCAGTTTCAACAGAAGAAAAAAGGAAAATGTCTCCAAGAGCGTGCAGGTGGGATAAGGAAGAAAGGATGCAGCAGAGATAAAAGATGTCTTCCTACTACAAATTGAGCACCGACACCTCTCCTCAACTCTGATTGAAAGGAACAAAACACTGCAGAGGTAAAAATGTCATTAGACACTTGATTTCCAACTATGGAAGCATTCTGTGGTACTACTAACTCAGGCAGCATTAGGACAATGGAGAAAGCTAGGTGGGAAGAGCAAACGCACCCAACAGTCCCAATAAACTGGGGTTGATGGCAACACAAGCAATTTTTTTTTGGTGCAGACAGATCCCAACATTCTTAGGGAATACTGCAGTTCGTATTTGCAATTTTCACTGTTACCAAGTTCACCCACTCTTTACTATGGGAAGACAGGACCTGTATCTCCAAGTTACAGGAGTAATTAACTGAAAATTGGTTATTTCCAAAGACACTGGGGGGGGGGGGCCACAACTCCCCACCCCCAATGGTGCAAGGACACAATTTGACCACTGAGTTGTTCTGATTATTCTAATGAATTAAAGAATACTCCTCTATTAGAGGAGAAAACTCCAAGTTAGGGACAATCACAGAAAAGCTGGCTAAGGCTGCTGTCTGATTAATGCCTGGCTGCTGCTTAGAGTTCTGCCCTTCCCCACCTAATCATTCCTGCCAATAAGCCAGCTTAACTCTTTGTGCCAAGGTATGGGAAACTAGATCAGCAGACAGGTCTGGCCAAGAACTACCTCGAACACATACGATATCCCACAGGTTAAATGAGAGTAAGGACAGGAACAAGTATCTGGAATTGCTTCTTTTGGCCTGTACATACCAGCTTGAAATACCTGTTGAACTACAGATATTTCCAAACTCTAGAAGTCCTACACTGCCAATGTTGCTGACAATAAAATTGGGATAAGAGCATCTTACTTCTGCATGCAGCCAGTTGCTCATTTCTAGCCCTACTCCCTTCTAACAGGTTACCACACACTCATTGTGCCACTGTGCAGCATCTCTAAATTGCATCAGTAAAATGATTAAGGATTAAAAAAAAATAAAAGAATATTCAAAAGCACATTCAAATCTGTTTACTTAAACAACCACTAAAAGGATCACAGCCTGAAATGTAAGTCCAGCACCTGAAAACACCTTATTGGCTACTGGACCATGGGATGAATCACTGTGCTAGCTCAGTGCAGTTAAAAACCAGAAAATAGATGGTGGCCATTATGATCTTACAAAGTGCTAGTTTCCAAGAGAAATCTCTGGATCTGGCTTGCTTACACTCTACACAAAAGGATGCACACTGGAACATACCAGGCCTATACATAGCTACTGCTTGGGTATAAAACAGCAGAGAAAGTGAAGGTTTTCAAGTAAGGTAGAAGAAAAGCAGCCTTAAACTCAATTGCATATACCTGCTACGTTCCATTGACACGCAGGACTTTCTATTTTTTAAACTTAACAATACTGATAATAGAGAATACAAAATAATATTATCGCCATTGGCATGTTGAACTACTGTATATAAAAAGATTATCTGCACCTGGTTAGTTTTGAACTCAAAGATGATTACTTACAAAGCAGACTGTACTAGTGGCTACAACTCATCAGATATCAAGCTTTAATGCGCCCAAGGAGCATTAGGAATGATTTTTAATTGACAATTCAGTGAAAACCTAAGAATTTTTAGGTTGCTCATTCATGGCTCCAATTGTATTTCAGTGTTGTCTAAGAAGAAAATTTATATACATTGTTATCAATTGCTGATAAATGGGTCAGATTTTTACAGACTTGTATAAAACAATCAGAAACATTTTAGATCTAGAAATCCTTGGCCAATGAGCTTTTAAATCTCCCTAACTCTAAAAACCAGTCATAGCTAAAATAATATCATTAGGTCTAAGCTATTTTAAAGCATATCTTGAATATAAAATGTGGACAAATATTTGTTGCATTTATTTAATAGCCCTGTAAACATAATTTATTACAACATGGCATAGCAGCATTACTGAAGCATGTTTTTTCTTCAGTGCCACTCAACACTGCTACACTGTGCTATATCTAAGTGTACCAAAGCAGATAAAAATTTGTCATATTTTCTGCTTAATTTTTACATGAAAGATGTGGATCCTTTGGGTCAGTCTGGTCAACAGATACTTGGAGTAGTCCAACTAAGTAGTATTCAATTGCTTTAAATACATCAAGGCTTAAAATTCTCAGTAGTTACAAATTTAGTGCAAATGGTAAAATTTCTGAAATTGCTAAGTGACAAAACATCCTTTTCCCTTGTATTAGAAGGCTCCGCCAATCTTTTAAGATGCTCTGGCACCTCTATTGTGTTTGCCTTGGTTGAATGTTAAATGCATCTCTGCATAGGGATCATTATACCTGTCTCTGAAAATGATGGTGAAGGTGGAAGCCCACCTGAGGACTCTGCTGGCATGTTAGTCAGGAGTTTGTCAAAGTGAGGGGTACCTCAGTGACACAAATGCAAAGCAGGTCATCTTCTGCTGTTGCCTAGCCTGTTTTCTGGTAGTTACCAAATGGTCTAGGATTGATCTAACAGGAAAAGTGGAGAAAGAAACTACCTTTTCAGAGCTCTGACTTATGCTTAGTCCTCATGTAACACAGGGAGGAAGGAGGAAGCAGTCAGCCTGAAACACAGGGAGTTCAAGCAAAAGTCTAGAGAGAGAATTAGGACAGAATGGGAGTGGAGACAGGGCAGCAGCCAAGACATCTGGATCTGGTACTGGTCCCCTTTTCCCTCCTAATCTATAATCACCTCCAGAGTGCGAAATAAATACAGAACTTCCCCCATTTCTGTGTCCCACTGCTAACAGAACGTGTCCTGTTAGTTGTCTTCTAGGATAGAGTGTATCTGCTACAGACCAAGAGCTTCCAAACCTAGTGATGAAACAGGGTGTTGGCAAGGTGTCAGTCCCCACAACATCACTGCATCTTCTTTCCTGCCAAATGGCTTCAAAATGAAGATAACCTTAGCAGAAAAAACACCATGTTGCATTGATGCTGGTTATGTGGAATTGACATGAACCGATACACGGCTGACGTACCAAACACAGAAAGGGACGTGAACTGGAGCCTAACGGCACTTGAGTGTACTTCATACTGCTGCATTAAGAACACTACATTATGAAGATGCTATTCTTTGCACAGTATCTATGCCTCATTCCACGGACCAAAGAGCATCAGTGGGATCATTCAAAGCCACAGCAAACAGAGTTGTAGCTGCAGAACCCTCGGCCGCATTAAATGGTGTTTGATCACATACAAGTTGCTCCAACAAAATTTTAGAGAACCAGCTACTATTGCAAGTGTCTCCATTTCTAAGTGCACACACACCATGATGCAAGACAACAGTTTTGGAGAAGTAATAACAACAAATGCACTACTCAGAGTGCAGGAGGTGCTTATTAGGGAGAATAAAAAAAATCAGGACATCTTAACCTGAGAATCCAAGATGAAGGGACCATTCCAACAACTCAGCCATTTACTTCTGTGCCCCGTTTCCCTAGCAGTGGATGAGGAATAATATTCATGACACTTCAGAAATGCAAACTCAAACACATAGAAGGATTTCACAAAGAAAACTGAGTTTAGGTCCAGAGAAAAAAAAAGCATAAGTAGAATTCAATAGTTCTAGGTTAGCACATGTAAGAACATACATTTAACCCCAAGGATTAGAAAATACATTGATTAGATACCTGGTTGGCAAAACAACCAGTAAGGCAAGAGTCCTACAAAAAATTGTCACGTGATCATGTAACTAAATGGATTATGATAGGACAACCCTCGAATACAGCACCAACTTTCACTAAAGCAGCAGCATTCCAAGCAAGACATTCAAAGGGTTTGTTTTTCTGTAGTAAATATAACCAACTAGTCTCTCTGACTTTAAAAAAAGTGAATTTGCATAATGGAACAGGAACCTGCCACAGATGTTCTCTATTACATTTTCACAGCATCAACTGTACTGTAGAAACTAACATTCCTGACTACAAGAAGGTGGCAAATAGCTTAGTGAAGTGGCCAATTAGACCACAACATTTTTTATTTGCTCTGAAACAACAGCAATATTCAAAGACGTTACATTAAATAATAATTAAAAAAAAAAAAGACTTCAGAAGAAAAAGTTGCATCTAATCCTCACATCTGATTCAACTCCGAGTGTGTTCAAAACAACATGTGAGGCCCAGGTTGTATTGCATAGTCAGATTAAGGAACAAGTTGGGTCATTTTGGAGTGCAACCTCAACAGACAGGCTCCCCATTCAATACTGGGCAAATCAGCATTTGACCTATTAATATCTATATTAATATCCCTCAGAGACGGTGTGTGTTCTACATAAAGGCGCAAGTATTGTTCATCTTGATGACAATCACATTAAAGCTTATGTATGTATACTTATGCACACGGGTGCATGTGACCGTACCATGATTCTCCTTGTCATCAAGAATGGTTCTTCATCCTTTTATGGCTAACACTGAAATATTTTTACTGTGGCTATTTCAAGGTCAAGGAGTTTTCCAATATGACCCAAGAGCTAATTCCAGCAAGACAAGCAACAAAACAAAACACCCCAATCCATTTCAAGGCGTTCATTGCTATCAATACCACACCAAGCATTCTAGTATATCCCACACTGGCATGCCATTCTTCTTCGGAAAGGCCACGTTCTTAGGCCACACCACAACTTATTATTAAAACAGACAAAGGATACAGAAATCTGATGGAAGGAGTCCAGAGTTCAACCTCGTTTTGTTTTAGCGCAGTATTTAACACCATCTGAACACAGAGTTAAGTTTTTCCTTTTCCCTGTGACCCTCAACCAATGACTAATGATACTCCAATATCTTAGGCCACAGCCCTCTAGAGAAGGGGAGACAGCTTACATTTTTTTGTTCATAGTATTCATAATGAACATTAAGGCCAGGGACTCAGCAAGTGACTTCAGTTTACACAAAGATGGAAAAAAAATAAATAATCAGAGATTAAAAGAAAAGCAAACTAAAAGGACCAGCCAGTTGAGATCACTAACGCATATACAAAAAACAGGTACTGGTAGATTCACGCCCTTTATGCAATATTATTTATTTACTTACCCTCATAACTGTGAAAATTTCTTATTTTGATTTTTGATGTTTATTTCCTTATAAAACTTTCGGTGTTAGCCTCTTTTAATAAAATTTCTAACTTACAAAGAATTAGCTGGACGAGATGGTTTTGTCTCCATGTGGAAGCTGATCAGTGTAATTATTCAGCTACTGCTGTATCACTAACATCTCACTCTATGGATATTATTCTGGAATAAAATTGACTATTATAGATTACTTACGGCAATTCCACTTTTCTCAACAAGCAAAGCCATTAGTTGCACACTTTTCTTGGAACCAGTGCTTCTCGCACCCTACATTTCATAAATAATCTTAAAATTTAAATGTTTACCCATACAATGCGAAGTAAATTAAAATTTAGTGCACCATAAAAATTCATCTCCATTGCTCCAATCCCAAATGTAATATTATTACTTTTTTATAATCTTCTAGAAAGAAGATGTGTTCTCATGGACTTGTAATTCAAAGATAGTTTCTCTTAATAAACATTTCACAACAGACCACAAAATCCTACATGAGTGACTAACTCTACCCCCTCTTAGGAAGGGCAGCCTGAAACATTATCCGTAACGTAAGAACACAGAAGGGCAAAGGAAACAGGGTAGGCAGTTTGCAAGGTTTCCAAAGCTGTGGAGAGTCCTACGGACACAGACTAATTTTTCAACTTTTTCCTGATGCCGAGTGACAGCACTAAAAGAGCAGAAACACGTGAGGCAAATGCAAGGATGCAATGACAGAAGAGCAAGAGGAAAAATTACCCAACATTCACTAACTTCAGGCCCAGTTATCCCAATAAAGGCCATCAACCCCACATTTGTATCCATTTTCAGAACTGGAATCAGGTTCTTAACTATGAATTAAATAATTCAGTAGCATACTTGACAATTTGACATTTTGATACCTCCCTTAAGGAAAGCACACGTACTGAATACTGAGCTACCTGTAAGTCATCATCTACCTGTAACTTTATTAAAACGGATTTGAGCCCCAGCCCAGACATGGTGTATTAGGAGGTCACAGGTGACATTTGGGAAATCCCCAAAACCACAAATTGCTTTGCCTTGGGTGGCCTAGTTAATACCAAAGGACTGCAGCTATTATTGTTTGTCATAGCATATATTACTGTCAAGTCTCTCATTACACTCAATGAGCACCTGCAGAAGGTGGGCAGTAAGTTCTCAACGAGGACCTCCAGCTGGGCCTATCTCCCTCCCTCCCTCGTTCGCCCAGCGCCGGGGGCCGGCCGGGCGCCTCCTCCGCCCCGCACTGCGCAGGGGAGGGGGCCAGCTGCCCCCCGTCCGCACTCCGCCTGCCTTCTGCCCGCACCGCAAGCGCTCCCCGCGGCCAGGATGCCGCGCAGCGAAGGCTCCGGGTTCAAGCAGAGAACAGCGGGGTAGAAACCCCCACACACACAACACCGAGCCCGGCCGCCCGTGGTCCGCATAAGTTTCTCTCCGTTCGGGAACGCGGTCTCACAACCGGCCCCTGCCGGCGGTTCCCTCACAAGGAGGCTTGGCGGCCCCGAGGTGCCCGGTGAGGGGAAAAAAAAAAAAAAAATTTAAAAAAAAAAAAAAAAAAAAAGGAAGGCGGGGGGGGGCGG
>VXBL01002513.1:179546-261965 GCA_013400195.1 Aramus guarauna | reverse complement strand
CGCAGCTCTGCCCGCGCCCGGTGCCCGCCGCGCCGCCCCCGGCGCCCCGGCAGCCCCCACCGCCAGCGCCCGCCTCGCCGACGGGGCGGGCAGAGCGGGGCAGCCCCGGCTCCTGATTGGCTCCCCAATTGCGTCGCGCCCCTCTCTCTGGCGGGAGCGGGCTAATCAGGGGCAGCCCGCGCG
Source organism: Aramus guarauna (assembly GCA_013400195.1). Classification (NCBI taxonomy): domain Eukaryota; kingdom Metazoa; phylum Chordata; class Aves; order Gruiformes; family Aramidae; genus Aramus; species Aramus guarauna. Next base: position 261,782 of record VXBL01002513.1, on the reverse strand, counting down.
GGTCAGAGGCCGGGCGCGCGGGGATGGTTGGGGCTCGGCTGCGGCCCCGGGCCCTGCGGGGAGCGGGGGGAGGGCTGGCGGCCCGGCGCCCTCGGGGGGAAGCCCGCCTGCGGCCTGGAGGCGGCCCGCCAGGTACGGTGGCCCGCTGTGCCGAGGTTCTTCGGTAACGTGTAGGGAAGGCGAGCTGGAGGTCTGTGCGCGGCGGGCAAGTTGCGAGCGGCGAACAGCATCCGCTCAAGAAGAGCACGGTGCTCGTTATACGGCTGAATTATCTCAACCTGTTTAAATTTCCCTTCATTTTCTCCTCCCACCAGTTCCGGTTTCTCCTCCTCGACTGAAATCCGCTGCAGTCTTTACCATCGTGACCGTTCTCCCTTCTTAAACCCGGGGGTTTGTTCTGCCGTGTCAATGCGCTCATCCTCCGCTCCTTCAAATGTACGGAAGCTGTTTTTCAAGTCTCCTCGTCACGCACCTCGTTAAATCGCTAGCAAGACAAGCCAGTGCTGCTGAAACGCTACTACAAGGCGGTGGCATCAATTCTTCAATGAAGTTCAAATGCTAGCAAATACCTTTTTTAAAAAATTTTCATGAAGGGAGAAAAAGTGATTACTTGTTAACAGCTTGAAACTAAATGATCCATCTCGAGCAGCTGCGGAAGCCGCAGAGCTGAAAGCAGAGCTTGGCCACCCGCCTTTTAGCCAAGAGCTAGGCACTTAGGATGTACGTGAGGATGTGGCAGCTGGAGGCCTGATTTTCCTCTTTACCTGAGGCTGTTTGAACTCATACCTCTTGTTCTCCCACACTATTATTTTGACAACAAACTACAGCATCTCTGGAGTAGGAGAGCTTAGATTTTCCTGTTGATACTGTTTCCACAGCTTTGTTGAATTTATATCAATTAATTTGTACTAATAATCCACGGGGGCAGGAACCCAGCTGGGTTTGCTCCCAGGTAAGGGTGTAAACCACCACATTAGGGAGTCACACCCACTTGTTTGCATGCTGCTTCCATACATGGAAGTAGTTTATACAAAATGGTGTAGTTCCACACACAAAGGCTGAGAAACATGTACTTCAGCTGGAGGTGCCTGTGCTAATCAAAGATTTAGTCCCACCTCACATAGTGTAATGCCTAGGTATTGATTAACATAGGAAGGAAACAAGTCGGAATTACTCTATAGCTTAACCTTTCCCTGTTTCTTTTTTTCACCTGTTCTCCAGCATTTTTTTCCACGTGTCCTTAACCATTTATGGACGATGAGAGCAATCCAGCTTCACTGTGGGCTGTCCATTCAGAAGGAGAAACAAGAGTTAGGCCACCGTTAACACAGGTGAATACTGCTGAGAACTGCACACAACTGCAGTGATTTCTTCCTATGCCACCCCAAAATTTGGATTAAGCCCACATCTATTTCCAAACCAAAATAACTTTGGGAAGGAGACATATTAAAAGTTCTGATTAGCTCTATGACTACCTTCCTCATTCTGTTATATTCCTGTTTCATGTTGTCCCTCTGCTTTTAGACTTGTAGGATAATTCAGGTGGTGAGGGACCTCAGGAGGTCACCAAATACAACCCTCTGTTGTGTTAGAGCAGGACGCTGAGGGCCTCATCAAGTTCAGAATATCTCCACAAACAGAGATTCATGATCTCCCTGGGCACCCTGTGCCAACTCTTCAGTTCTTTCCTGGCTTATGCATAAGTCCAGTTGTAAAACTGTCCTCACCTTCTTTCTATAGTCACTTACTCCAACTTCTTTAAAAACTTTCAGCTAGAAGATGATGACAACAATTCTATAAGAACAGCAGGAGCCTGGCAGCAAGAAGAGAGAAAGTCCAGCAGACTTGAAGAGGTAATTTTTCGTGGTTTTATGGGAAGGAGGGAAACAATCCTGTTGACATTTTATTGATATTTATGTAAAACTAATGAGCAGTGTGAAGGAAAAGCAAAATTTCAGCAGCAAGATAGTGAGAGAAAGAACTGATGGAGTTAATAAGTTATTTGCAGATGCCTTTTTTCCTCCATTGAACCAAACTCAGGTTCAATAGAAACATTGCACCTCAGGATTAAATCACTCAGGAAAGTTGCTGCTCTGTAGAACAGTTCGGTTGGTTTCTCTCTTCACTCCCTCAGTATTTTCTAGATCAGTACAGAATTGTTTCTAGTCATTTTCTGTCACTGCAAGTCCTGTCAGTGGCAGGTTGTAGGGGAAATTCACTGACACATGAGAAGAACAAGTTGTTTTTCTACTACACATATACTCAGCTCTCCTGCATCTGTGTTACACTCTCTCTGTAACAGAATTTATGTTCGGACTGGCTGGCCTGCTGCTGCAGCCTTCAGTTAAAAAGCATGTGAATTGTTTGGTAGTTTCTTCTTTCCACAGCTGTTGTCTTTTTCCCTGCCTGACCCATTAGTGTTGAAAGATGCCTTTTACCTGAAGAACTCTGCCACTAACAATAAGAAGAACGCTGATCTGTAGGTTTTCAAAGGGAAAATGCAAAAATGCTCTCTTCCAATGCGATGAAAACTTCTTACCACAGATGTAGGCCATGCTAGAAAAGCCATATTTTGACCATATTTTTGGTTGTCATAGAAATTAGTTTATAGCTTATTTTAACTTCACAACTGTTTCTATATTAAGTAAATAGGGGATGCAACTGTAACACAGTACCACATTTAGGAAGTACACAGATCAAAGTAATGTAGCTCTAGGTCACCTTTCATTCCCAAGGGATGACACTTGTAATGTGGAGCCACCCAGATAGCCTTGGAACTGTCAAAAGAGACATTATTGTGATCAGTTCCTTATAAATGAATGTGTGGCAGTAGGCCAATAATTCAAAGTGGTGGCAGTAAGGTGTTACAGATATACAAACTAAGCATTCAACACACTTCTAGTTAGTTCCACTCTTTCAAACACAGGCACTCTGGTAATTGTTTTATTTTTTTATCATAATTAATATCTGGTGCTGTTTAGAAATTTCTGTTACTTCAGAATTGTTACTTCTAAGCAAAAATAATCTATGCCAGTTACTTCTGAAAAAAAAAACCCTGCCAAGAAGTTCAACTGGTATGAAGGAACTCCCATAAACTATTTAAAATTAGTTCCAGAGCAGCCTTATGGTTTTTATTTCTGAATAAGAAAAAAGTTGAAGCACTTCACATTCACCACACTACTATCATGATGGTTTCCAATCTATCAAGCTTTTGGAACATGTCTCAGTTCTCAGCAGAGTTTCTTCTACCATTGTTTCAGGGACATTTCTACCACCTGGAACCACTACAACCATGCTTTACACCTCTTGAACTTTCATTCAGTAGTGCTCTGCACAAATACTGCAGGGAATAGCAGAAAACAGAGACATTTAGTAGCTAGCTACTACAAAACAGAAAGCAACACCAACTTTGCTACCATACTAATCAATAAAAGTGCAATCATTTCCACAGGCATTTTAGAAAGGCAGTTGAATTTGGAAATCTAATAATTCTCATTTTTTTTCCAATAAATTTCTCCTGATTATTTGCAGAAATAGAGCAGCTAGTATACACAATTTCCATAGAAGTGAACAGGAACCACATCAATGACGTTTGGAGCAGAATTTGGCTAACACCATGTAACTCAGAGAACTTGGACTATATTGAACATTTCCAGGCTATGATCAGCCTATGAGTTCTTAACATTTAAGATCACAGAGTGATTGAATTGGGAAGGGACCTCTAGTCCCACCCTCTGCTCAAAGCAGGGACAGGTACAGCAGGTTGCTTGAGCTGTGTCCAGTTGGGTTTTGGATATCTTTGAGGCTGGAGACTCCAAAACCTTCTTAGGCAACCTATTCCAGTGTCTGACCACCCTCACAGTAAGTGTTTTCTCACATTCAGATGGAATTTCATGTAGTTGAGTCTGTGCCCATTGCCTCTTGTCCTGCCACCGAATATCACTGAAAAGACCCCATGTCCAACTTCTTTACTCCCTCCCATCAGGTATTTGAAAACATGAATAAGATCCCCCTGAACTTTCTTTTCTCCAGACTGAACAGTCCCAGCTCTCTCAGCCTCACCTTGTCTATCAGGTGCTCCAATCTCTTCATCATTTTCATGGACCTTTGCTGGACTCTCTGGTATGTCCATGTCTCATACTGGGTAGCCCAGAACTGGACGTGGCATTCTAGGTATGTCTCACCAGGGCTCAGCAGAGAAGAGTCACCTCCCTTGACCTGTTGGCAACACTCTTCCTAATGCAGCCCTGGACACCATTGGCCTCCAGGACACAATACTGCTCATGGCTGATTTGTTGAACAACAGGACTCCAAGGACTTTTTCTGCCAAACTGCTTTCCAGTCCATCAGTGTCTACTGGTGCATGGAGTTATTCCTCCCCAGGGGCAGGACTTGGCACTTCCCGTTGTGGAATTTCTGTCTGCTCATTTCTTCAGCTGTTGAGGTCATCCTTCAAAGATGGCAGCATACCCATCTGGTATATCAGCCACCGATCCCAGTTTTGTATCTTCTGCAAACCTCCTGAAAGAACATTCTCTTATATCATCTGGGTCATGAATGAAGATATTAGTTGTTCCAATGTTGACCCCTGGGGTACATCAGTAGTGACTAGCCTCCAGAAGGACTTCAGGCCACTGATGAATCCCTGTGATCACACATTGCTAGTCTTTGGCCTGGCGGTTCAGCCAGTTTTCAGTCCATCTTATTGTCCACTTATCTAGCCTATACTTCATCAGTTTGTCAATAAGGCTGTCACGGGAGAGTGTCAAAAGCCTTGCTAAAGTCAGGATAAACAACATCCACCACTCTTCCCACCAGTTTGTCTCATCATAGAAGACTATCAAGTTGGACAGGAATGATTTCCTCTTTGTAAATTCATACTGACTACTCCCAGTTACCTTCTTGTCCTTAGTACATTTGGAAACATTTCCAGTATTATTTTCTGCATCACATTCCCAGAAATCAAGGCAAGACTGACTAGCCTGTAATCCTTCCTGAAGAAAGGAGGGACACGTGCTCTCTTCCAGTCCTCAGGAACCTCTCCTGATCATCATGACCTTTCAAAGATCATCAGTGGCCTCACAATGACATTGGCCAGTGCCCTCAGCACTTGCCAGGGTCTCCCATCAGGTCCCATGGATTTGCGTATGGCCAGTTCATTTAAACATTCCCTAGCCTGATGCTCATCAACAAGGAGACGTCTTCCTTACTCCAGACTTAAGGAGTCTTAAGGACTTGGAACTCCTTAAGACAAGTCTTGCCACTAAAGACTGAAGGCAAAGATGACATTGAATATCTAATCTTTTTCACCAGGTCTCCTGCCCCATTCAACAGCAGGCCCATTTTCTGTAGTCTTCCCTTTGAAGAAGCCATTCTTGTTGCTCTTCACATCCCTTGCCAGATTCAACTCCAGGCTGCCTTCAGCTTTCCTAACCCCGTCGCTGAACTTTCAGAGAGTGGCTCTGTATCTCTCCCAAATCATCTATCCCTGCTTCCACCTCTTGCACGCTTCCTTTTGTGTCTGAGTTTAGTTAGGAGCTTCTTGCTCATCTGCGCAGGCCTCCTGCCACCTTTGCTTGCCTTCCTGCACATCAGGATGGACCATGCTTCAGTCTGGAAGAGACAACCCTTAAAAACCAGCCAGCTCCCCTGGACCCCTCCTCTCTCTCTCCCGCACCATATCCCACAGGATTCTTCCAAGCAGGTCCCCAGACAGGTCAAAGTCTGCTCCTCTGAAGTCCAGGGTTATGATCCTGCTTTTTGCCTTGTTCCCTCCTCACAGGATCCTGAACTCCATCACCTTATGGTCATTGCAGCCAAGACTGCCCCTGACCTCCACAACCCCAAGCAGTTTGTAAGTGCTATGGGTTCATGCCAGTAGGCAGCTAAGCACCACACAGCTGCTTGATCACCCCCGCCTCAACCCCAGTGGGACGGGAAAAGAGGAAAGGAAGAGTAAAAGCAAGAAAGCTTGTGGGTCAAGATGCAAATTGTTTAACAAGTAAAAGAGAAGTGGAAGAAGAGAGAAAGAAAACAAAACAAGTGATGCAAAGGCAATCACTTACACTTCGCACAGGCAGGCCAATGTCTAGTCAGTTCCTAAGGAAAAGATGGCTAACTTCCCTAAACCTCCTCTCCCTTTTTATTGCTGAGCATGACGTTATATGGCATGGAACAACTCTTCAGTTAATTTGGGTCATCTGCCTGGTTCTGTCCCCTCCTAATCTATTCAGGGAGGCGGGAAGGGAGAAGCAGAGTTAAGAAACATCATTTGACTCTACAAACACTGTTCAACAACAGCTAACGCAGTGTGTTATCCGCATTGTTTTGGTCACAGATCTCAAACACAGCACCATATGAGCTGCTATGAAGAAAGTTAACTCCATCCCAGCCAGGCCAGTACTGGAACTATCAGATCCAGCTGAGCACCTGTTGTTGTCAGCTCCCCAAGGGCCTGTACCAGGAAGCTGTCATCAACACACTGCAGAAACCTCCTGGATTACTTGCACCCTGCCCATCTACCCCTAGCAGATAACACAGTGGTTCAAGTCTGCCGGGAAGATCTGGCCCTGCAAACGTGAGCGTTCTTCCAGTTGCCTCAAGAAGGCCTGATGTGGTTTAGCCTCAGCCAGCAGCTAAGCACCACATGGCCACTTGCTCACCCCTCCCCCGATGGGACGGGGAGGAAAATGGCAAAAACAAAGGCAAAGCCTCATGGGTTGGGATAAGGACTGGGATGGCAAGGGAGAGGGAAACAATCAACAGTACTGATAATGAAATGTTCACAGTGGGTGATAACACAAAGCAATTTACCAATCCACAACCAACCAGATACTCAGACCATTCAGGAGCCACCGAACCCACCCCTCCCCGACTAGCCCCCTCTTATGGTGAGCATGGTGTCACATGGTACGGAATAGCCCCCGGGCCAGCCTGGCTCCTTGTGAAATTAACTCTATCCTAGCCAGAACCAGGGACAGGCCTCATCTACTTCTCCCTCATCAGGTAGCATGTAGCAGACACCCACCCCAACATCACCCACTTTGGTCTGTCCTCTAACCCTCACCCATGAGCTCTCAGCTGTCCCCAGGCACAGCTCCATGCATTCCCGCCGCTCTCTGACATAAGGGGTGACTCCCACTTTGCATTGCAGCCTGCCCCTCCTGAAGAGCCTATATCCATCCATGGCAGCACCCCAGTCCTGTGAGTTCTCAAAATATCCAAGCAATGCAAGTCTGTTTGGAGACTTCTTTGGAATCTTCTGGAACCACTTTGGTTCCAGAAAAGCAAGAACAAATAAAATAATTAAAAAAAAAAAAAAAGAAGCTTTTAAGAAGGTAATTCTTGAGGGCTTGTTGAGCAAGTAAACCAACTATTTCCAGTTATCAGAGATTGCTGTGAGAAAAGTCTTATCAGATACCTCCAACATTCACCATGACTTACAAAAAAAAAAACAACAAAAAAAAAAAAGACTGCAGGAAAATAAATGATAAAAAGCTGAGGAGAACCAGGGTTCTGTGACTAACAGGTTTGCTAAGCTTTGATGCAGTAGTAGAGTAGAAACACTCACCTTGGAGAGGTAACTGCATATTGAAGTTGAGAAGCACACCACATAGTTATCAAGCCCATTGTCAAAACAAGGCAACTGCCTGCCATTCTAGCTTTCTTACTCTATTACATGAATCGATGAGGCAACTTATGACCTATTTATACAAGCACATTGTTTTGCATGACTTGCTGAAGCAAGAGCAAAGGCCTTCACCTATCTCAGGTTCGGCAACACCTCCAGCCATGATGCCTTTTAAATACTAACATAGATGCTGCGTTGCCTCAACTACGGATGTTCTTACAATATTTTTTTCTCTCCCTTGTCTCAGCTTCTTACCTTCTAATCTCCTTGCATACAAAAGCTGGACCAAGAAAGATACCACCTTTTGAGATAAAGTAGTATTAAAGGTAGTGAATCTTGAATTAATCTGTACAGCTGGGGGAAGAGCCTTTTTGATCTCAGTTAGGCAAGAATTCCAGAGAAATGATTCTATCATCTTAAACCTTCTCCTGAGTCTTTCTACTTGCAGTAGCCCTGTCTTCAGAACTCTGTCTTTAATTCTATGCCAGCCCTTTCTAAAAGAACCCACATACACATACCTGTAAGTATACACTCATACTTCCAGTATGATGTTAATATTTGTTTTCTGAATGCGGGAGACTTAACCCTGAATACCCTGCTTTCAACATTTATTCTTAGCTTGTCTGAGCCCTTCTAGAATGAATTAGCTAATAAATGAGAAGAGAGAAGCACCCTAAAGTGCTTTCCACATTGTAGTATACATCAAGTGGGGAAAAATAGACCTGACTCTTCTTCAGAAGGCTTTAACAAAGGTCTTATGTGTTGCTCCACCTACCACTGAACCAGGTGAAGCTAGAGATTCCTTTCAGGTCTGTCAATACACCAACTTACATAGCCACACCCTAGTTCACTACTTATCAAAGAGGTTGGGTTAGAAGCACAAGTATTTAGAGGTATTTAATCAATCAAACAATTTAATAGACCTGGTTCTGAGAGTGATCACAGATACAGATGGTTGATGAAAAGCTGGGCATGAGCTGATAATGCACACTAGCAGCCCAGAAAGCCAACCATATCCTGGGCTGCATCAAAAGAAGTGTGAGCAGCAGGTCAAGGGAAGTGATTCTGCCCCTTTACTCCGCTCTTGTGAGACCCCACCTGGAGTACTGCATCCAGCTCTGGGGCCCCCCAGTGTGAGAAAGACATGGAGCTGTTGGAGTGAGTCCAGAGGAGGGCCACAAAGATGATCAGAGGGCTGAAACACCTCTCCTATGAAGACAAGCTGAGAGAGTTGGAGTTGTTCAGCCTGGACAATAGAAGGCTCCGGGGAGACCTTAGAGCAACCTTCCAGTGCCTAAAGGGGGCCTATAGAAAAGCTGGAGAGGGACTGTTTACAAGGGCATGTAATGATAGGACAAGGGGTAATGGCTTTATACTGAAAGAGGGTAGATTTAGATTAGATGTTAGAAAGAAATTCTTTACTGTGAGGGTGGTGAGGCACTGGCACAGGTTGCCCAGAGAAGCTGTGGATGCCCCCTCCGTGGAAGTGTTCAAGGCCAGGTTGGATGAGGCTTTGGGCAACCTGGTCTAGTGGAGGGTGTCCCTGCCCATGGCAGGGGGGTTGGAACTGGATGATCTTTGAGGTGCCCTCCAACCCAAACCATTCTATGATTCTGTAATTCTGTATGGTGTAGAGTTTGGGCAAGTGCTAACCTCCAGTTAATGAGGCAAGGCAGTAATCTGTAGCTGGGGGCAATAGACTTCATTTAGCTGCTGCTGGAAGAGCCTGTCTGACTGCAGTTGTACTGCAGCATTTGTCCTGCCTTCTAGCCGTCAGTCAGTCAGCTTCAGTGATGCCCCATTTCAGTTGCGGCTTTGCTAGATCAAGGGACCGCTCTGCCCCTTTGACCATAAAAATCCTCTGAAAGCTGCTGCCCTCAATTCTGCTGGCCCATTCTTTCAAACAGTCACTCTCTGTTTCAGTTTGGGCAAACCAAGTTGAACCTGCAAAGACCTGTCATTGAAAATGAGTGGGCCTGGCTCATTTCAACACAGGCTGGGGAGCAATCAGACAAGTTACACTGGCAGAACCTGGGAGATGGAAATCTATGGTGGGGGTGGTAATAAGTAGTTGGGGAGGTGCCACAAGTGTTCTTCACTCAGCCTAGCTACAGCCAGAACTAGCTGTGTGAACACAGAAAGCTGCCTGCCCTGAGCATCCTCTTTGATGGAGAGAACTGGGCAGCTATAAGAGGTACTTCATCCTGCAAAGGTTCTGAATCACCCTTTGAAATTGCAAAAAATACATACGTATTAGGAGGAGATTCATAAATCTAGATTAATATTTTCTTGATAATATAGAGTAGTGTTTCCATCACTATCACACTTCTCTGAAATACTACAGCTGATTGACAAAACCAGGAAGGTTTCTTTTAAACTTTAAAATCAAGTTTAATTTTAAGGAAAGTTCAGGTAAGTGATAGGTCTTCTGTTAACATACAATGAGAAAAAAAAACAACCCACCCCCCCAAAAAAAAAACCCTACTGACTTATTTCTGTTTGCAGCATTAAGCCCTGCTGTCAATAATCAGTAAGAATTTAATTGTAGGGAATATTCTAAGGGGCCTAATTTGATCAACTAAAATGTAATACTTGTTTAAAAAAGTCTCTAAATGTGGTAAGTATACATTTACTTACTTTAGTAAAAGGTAAGTGGGTTTTTTGGTGCAGAGTGTATGAAGTTTATCTTAGTTGAAGGTGTGATGAGTCCACCTTGACTAATGACAAAATGCTGCTACAAACTGTACTCGCTGTTATTTCTGAGCTTGTCATTTAATGGCACTTTGAACAGCTCAAGCCAGTGCTCTTAATGTTCTCTTGAAATTCTGGACCAGCTAAACAAGCCAAGCACTTCGTCTGCATCCCCTATTACTAGCTCCTTTTAACCTTTGCTTAGAGTTTCTCTGCAATCAATTCATCTTCCTCTAACTGGAAAGGTAGCAAGCATGCAAGAGAACACAAACTGTAGCTGCAGTGGTCTGGCACAGAGTTCCTGAGATTACAGCAATGAGATTGCTCTTGTCTCTCCTTTACACTGAGGCTGCATCCGCTACTGGGTAAGACTCTGCTGTTTAGGTGTTAAATATGAATGAATCTTCTGTTAGTTTGCACTAGGGATGTAGAGGTTAGTTTATTAGCTATTTTGTAGCAACGAAGTAGTGTAAATATATATTAATGAAGTCTTTCCATCTTCCTTGCATATGTTTTCCTGGGCTAACTGTGCTTGTCCCTTTTTGTGTATATTTCATGATAAATATGTCAATAAATAATTGATTGAGCTGACAGGAAGAAAAAGACAATGCAATAGAAACCTTGTCAAATAAAGCCTTTAAACAGCCAATGTCATTTAAATGGGAAATCCTAAATAAACTGCTAGATAATGTGTTAAGTAAACTTATTAACCAGTAAGTAAACATATCAACCAGCCACAAAGTCATAAATTATGTTTGTTGATATATCAAAGTCTAGTCATAGCAGTCAACAAAGGCATAAGGAACAGTTAATGAAACTCAGGCAATAAAGATAGTTAATCTTTTTATGGACTTTATAAATTATAGCTTCTAAACACTTCTTTAAAAAAACTGTTTCCAGAGTGCTGCTTTAGAATCATCATTGAAAAATATGTTTTGTTCTTAATTAGACCTAACCACTTAGGAGATTTGGAGGCATTAGCACTCAAAGAATGCTTAAAGTTCAGGAATGCATGATAGCACTGTTATTGGAAGAGTGCTTGTACGTAGTCGTTGTACTGGAAAAAACATTTGTTGGGGAAATTTTGTCACTATTTAAAAAAAAAAACAAACAAAACCTGTATCTGCATGCAGGCATGGTATATTCTAATATGATACTTTTGTAAAAACTTTGATGTTAGATATGGCTGTATTTACAAAACTTTACAGCATGCTTGCACCCATTTTTTTTATTATACACAGACCTTTTTTTTTTCCTGAATCAATCTTACGATTATCCCCTCTAGTAAAAAGAGACATGAGAATATAATTAGTCCACCCATTTCTGCTACGAGTTGGCTCCTAATACCCTAAGATAAGTAAAACCAAACAAAAATAAAACAAGCACCACCACCCCCCAAACCTACAAAACCTTACATCATGCATCCTCTTCAAACTGAGGAGACATCATTGGTGGGATTTCCCAAAGGTTTGCTGTCAGCTATCTGCTGCCACTGAAAACAATGAAACCATTGTCTCTGACAGAAGCAAAGTTTGGCCAAAGCTGAGCGCTTCTACTAATTCTTTCCCTGTCAACTGCAAAGGAAAAAACATTTGAAAATATTTATTATACCTAAAATGTTTACAAGCCTGTATGATACTCTGTAAACACCTTACCACAAACCAAACTAAAAAGAAACCGATCTTCCTGAAAATTCATATTGCTGCTTCTAATGCCCAAATGATAAACTACTGGCTATTGCATGCATTGTTATCTTAGGGGAACCTGTACAGCTGGGTGAGCAGTGGAAGTCAGCAAATACAGTAACAAGTGTTCTCAGTGCAGAGCTGAAAGGATCCCATAGTTCCTAGTTTAGGCATTTGGAATTTAAACAGTGGAGAACTTCAGTGAGAAGAGAGTTAGCTGGAGTTGACTGAAGACCTCTTTTTGTTTGCTCATTTTTGTTTAACAAACAGGTATCCACAGCTGAGGCCATTAGGGACTTTGGTGATGTAGCAATACCAAAGTCAGAGCATTCTAACTGAAACTTAAGAGGTCTACAACATATATCAAACATACTACTACTTCATAGAGTAATTTTTTTTCCCAGTATGATGATGATGATGTAAAGCCTTAAGAGATGTTTCTGGCATGCTCTAGTAGGTGAGGCAATCTCCCCCATGGGGATCAGCTTTGTATGTACAACTAGTGTGTCTCCTGGGTTTAATTTTCTTCATTCTAATTGCTAGTAGTTGTGGTGATGATTGTTTTTTGAGGGTTCACACTACTATCTTGAACAAAGATGTTAATGCATTAAAAGAAGTTGGTAAGCTGAGCCTAGATGTACTGATTAAGAGAATTTCTTCTGTACTCCTGTGAGAAGAAATCAAAGCTGCTGAAGCACAGTATGCTAATATGCTCTGAAAACACTTCTACATCATACTTTGTAAAGTTTAACTGCCTCGGTGTTTTGCTACAGTATCTCTATATGCCAGAGACATACAGAGACATGTCTTTGCAGGGGAGGAGAGATGAGGTTGTTCTGCTATACTGAATGCCATTTATCTTTAAATCTTTCCTTACATTAAGAAGTAAACTTGATTTTATATTTATATATAGAATTATATGTATATACACATATATAAAATGTATAAATAGGCATGGAATATAACGTAATAGAAAATATAAGACAATATACATTGTTATATATATTGTAATACATTATTATAATATATGTTGCATATGATGTTATATTTTATATACAAAATAATATATACATTAAAAAGGTACGTTGTTGGTTTAAGGTTTCTCTGGCTTCTTCACTGGAAGTTTGTCTTGGTCCTTAAAGAGGAAATGAATGGGGTCACAGCCTCAAGCCCACCTTTGCAGCTTCATACATTTGCTGTTCATCTGCTTCTTTGTTTCCCTTTAAATACTTTATGTAAAACTATGTATGCAGCTAGATGATTGGAAAGAAATTTGCTAGAATGACTGTTACCTTGTAATGCAGATGTAATACCACTGTTGTGGAATCCATGTGCCTGAGCAATGCAGTAGCACACAGCATGTACTTCATGCTTCAGTGTGAAGCAACCAGCTTTCAGTCAGCTCTGTTTGGTAGCCCTCTAACACTCTTCATTATGTAGTATAGACATGCTCTCCACCGCTGACTAAAAACATTGCCATCGTGACCATCATGCTGTGAGACACAGAGAAAAGATGTGTATGAAGAATGAAATCCTATCCTTATTGAAACTAAGAGAAAAAGCATCCCAAACCTCTCATTGAACTACTGATGCTCAAAATTTCACAACACAAGATACAGAATTATTATCCTTTTGTCCTTGGAGAATATTGTTGCAATGTGGAGTTCAGATACATTCATAGAACATATCAAGGCATGAAAAGACCTGGAGTGGTTGCCCTTGAAATTATACATATCCTCAGGATAAACACAATACAACCACCATAGCCGAGAAATCGGTATCTTTCTTGGGAGCTTGCACCTATACCTAAAAGTGAACATCACAGTGTTAAAAGCTGCAATCCCTTTGATCTTGTGCGGGATTTATGAAATTTCTGTATAGAGGCAGGTGCCTGCACTATGTGTGGTCGAGGAAGGTAACACTAAGAGTGTGCTCTTACAGTCAGCATGCTCTAAGGTTTTGGCTTGTCTATGCCTAGCCAATGCTGACCGTAATTTCAGTTCTGCTCTGTGACTTAAGCATTCAACATTCTAAGAGGGATCTCTCCTCTCCTCAGGCCATGTGGCAGCAATGTCTTTTTTAAGAATAGCAGCAGATCTACAAACTTGAGATCAGTGGTCTTCTGGCTAGGATTTCTGGACATCTGCAGCCAGTTGGAGCTGCAACTGCCAATGATTTATCAGCAACAGAGGAACGACAAACGTCTTTGAGTTCCACCCAGTGGAAAAGAGGATGGGATCCTAGGCTTCTCAGCCTTAGGGCCTTTACCCAGGAGGGGGGAGATACAGTTTTTTAGTTTTTGTTCCAAGAACTGTTCATGAATTTTCTTTGCTGACTGTTTCTTATAAAATGCAGAAATTGTCAAAGCAGAGCTCAGATCTCAGATGTTTCTCTAAGGCCAACCAGGCTTCCTGACTATATTTCCTCTTTCTTCTCAGGAAGATAGAGCAATACCATGGTTTTGCTACCTCAGTTACTACGGGTGTGAGATAGGTGCTGAGATGCTTCACATATACATACCTTCAAAAGAAAGCTGAGAAATTTGTAGCAATATGTTCAGAATGAGCAGAGGTTTTCAGATTGCCATTTTGGACTTGGGCATTTCTTATCCAGGTTTGGGACCTGCAATCATTGATCTCTTTTTTTTCTGTACATATTAGTATTTGATTTTATGCATATCAACTGGATTTAGCCAGCGTCACACAATATGGGCAAGATGGCAGAGAACAGCAAAAGGAGAGAAACACAACACCGCAGGTGAAAGCTGAAGTCAGCAAAACTCTTCAGAGCAATAAGAATTTGCTCAGTTATGCAGCAGGTAACTGAAGAGTGTCCTCCAGTTTCAAAATCAACAACAGAAGTTTTGCCACAAAGTATGTGTAGCCCAGTGCTAAATCACTGGATTGGAGCACAAGAACAGCAAGAGGAATTCCCATGGCTCAGTGCTATATTAACGTAGACTGTTACGTTCAGTAATCTGCTGTGAGTCTAAGACCTGTATACTTTTCTGAGGAGACACAACTTGCTTACTCTGGTCTGCCTGGAATTGTTTTTCTCATCTCTTCTGGTTTAACTGCACAGTTGTGAGCCTTCACTCAGGATGGGCATGAGTCAGCTCCAAACCATAAACAGTGTAGCCATGGTTAGTAAGCCTGAGCTACTAAGCCTTTGCTGATAGCGTGGGCACAACAAGTTGTGTCTGCTTGGAGCACAACCAAAGCAAGCTCACATCTGCTTGCAAAAAAAAAAAAAAAAAAAAAAAAAAAAAAAAAAAAAAAAGTGTAAACATATCCTTTCTGTTCTTTTCCTGCTTCCTCCCCCTGACTTTCTCTTTCCCTCTCCCTTTTTCTTTCTCTGTCCCACCCACACGCATCCAGAAGAGCACTCACAGAAACTCCACCTATCTAAGCCCTCCACCCAGATAGTTCAAATTCCTGAGTGGGATCTCACAGGGCACACATTTGTTTAGAGTGGTAACAAGTGGCTGTGTTTTGGTATGAGGCCCCTTGCGCAGTTCCTTACAATGAACTTGAACAAAGAGCAGTTGTTATATTCATCCATTTCAACAAGGTTTTACTCAACCTAAGAAGTGTTCATTTTTGCCTGCTACAGATGCAGAACCAAGAAAAGGGTACTAGAGATCATGGGGGCGGGGAAGCCACTGTGCTGAGCTCCGAACACTTTTTGGGGAGTTCCCGGTTCAGAGGGGACGGGCTCGCCATAAGTTTCACTAAATCCACTATGGCAGGATGTCAGTGCCCTGCAGCTCGCAGCACAGACTCGCTGCAGAAATGTCAATAGCAGCCCGGCTTTGCTGTTGACAGTGACAGCCGATGACATACGAGTTTTGAGAGACTTTTCGTGTGGCTACAAGATCCAGGCTCCGTGGGGTTTCGTCATGCACAGGACAAGAAACAGGTCGCTCTTTCCCTAAATTTTCCTCTAATCTGTCTTTTCTTCCACTAGCTAGGCACTAATTATGTTGTATATCATCTTCTTCTACTTTTCTGGCACAAGCAGCATGCTGGCACGAGTCAGTGGAAATTCAACATTCATTAAGGTTAGACTGTATTTCCTGTGCATCTCCTCTCTTTTCTTTTTTTTTTTCTTTTTCTTCCTAAGATGATAATTTACAAGAATGAGACCAAAACTTAATTTTACAACAGGAAGCCCTCCATTTTAGACAGCAAAGCTACATAAGCTGCATCTTGGCTATCATTGCTTTGATGCCTGGGATTTAGTTTTTCTGAGATTTGGGGATTTTACCAGTAGGTTTTGAAAAGCATCAACAATCTTAGTCACCTACACACTTGCACAAGGACTGTGTTCTCAGAGGAGCAGTAGTTCTTGACAGAACAGCTAGAAAAATGCTGAGAAGTAAAAGGATCATCACAGAACGCATCCCTTTCTCTTTTTAAAATGTATAATCCTTACAGGAGATTACTGATGGGAGAATATTAGAGCTGGTCTGCCTTCTGGCTTGAAAGCTTGTTTCTCAGAGAAAGCTGTCTTCTGGAAAATTAAAGGAAATGGAGTTTCTCAGGATCCCATTTCCTCCTGCACAGGAGAAACTGGTATAAAAGAAAAGAGGCTCGCTTATTCCTGTGAATTCTACCTGTGTACATGCAAGGGTGTGTTTGTGTGTGATACTTTTATCCCAATGGCAAAACTCAAAACACATCGTAGCATTTTCTTTTCTCATATTATCTACATCTCAAGGAAACATCAGGAAGCTAGATAAATATGGCTTTCCCTCTGTCACTTATTCCTGCTACCTGCTGGATGCCACAGGTCCTGCAGGCTCATCCACGTGCTCTCTACCTTGGTTAAATGTGGGAGAAATATTAGCATCATTGTTCTAGTTGGAAGATGCTTACATAGCTCCACTATTACAACACAGTCATAAACTTTAGCACATATATTTTCCATAAATCCATTGCAGTCAGACAAGCACTGGTATTCCCATTTTAAAAGAGGCAACAGAGAAAGAAAGTATAAATGACTTACCCAAAATTACATATATCCATGGTCACATAAAATCACATTTGTTCCCTGGCAGGGCAAGGCTTGATTTGTTTCACAAACCAAAATAGTGCATTAATTTTTTTAAAAAGCCCAAAATAGTACCTTGACCCTTTCATCTCTAGATCAGTACCTTGTTATGGTAGAATTAAGTATCGTATAGTACCTTAAACAAATACAGATTTCTCATATCTGCCAACTATATGCAGAAATTTCACAGTATTTGGGCTAAATGGGACAGTCAGGGATAGCAGATGGAGTGCAGAGCTCCTCACTTTCAAAACAGGTTTTGGGGCTTGGAAAGGTCAGTCTAAAAAAAATCAAGTCCCACATGATCTTACCTGCTGGAGAAGGTGAAAATTCCATTCCTATATCTTCTGCAAGTTAATTTCCTGTTCCTGCTCAGCATCCTAAACCTTCACAGCCTGCACTCTAGGGCTATACTATGCTATGAGGAAGGAGAATCCCATTAATTATGTCCTACCTTGCATTCAGCTTTCAGCAAGCAATTATTAGACAAAACCTGGTCGAGGCCCTTATTTGATTTAGGAGGCTTGTGTGTCTTGGCATTCATCAGGATTTACTGATGTTGATAAATTGCTTTTCTCTGTCATGGCTCTAAATAAATATATCAGGTTTGTCCAAGGCTCCTTGCCGAGCCTTGATCTAGGAGTATGGAGCACTTGTTCTTTTATCTGGAACTGCGATATGGAGGTCTGAAGTAATGAAGCTGGCATTTGCCTAATTACGGATTTCATTGTTATTTTCTGTCCTCAAACAGCTGGGGTAAATCTACATGAGCCTGCTTCAGTACAGCTCTCCTGAACTAGCATTGTGAGATAAATTAAAAGTAGTGGGAGCCAAATATGTCCTAGGCTATCTTTACATACAATATCTAAAAGAGCCTAGGTTGCAATCTGCAGATATGCTGTTGCTAGATCCAGTGTGACAGAATTGAAAGAGATGTGTCAGGAATATATTCTCTATGAAGACTTTGGGATGCTATCTCCTTCCTCCCATCCAGCATCTGTTTGTGTTAGCTGGTATTTGAAGAGTGGCCGGAGGAGCAGCAGACAGATGAATAGAGGAGGATGCATAGAGGTACCCGGTGGTACAGCATGAACTTATTGTACTAAGTTTGGTTTAGTTAAATTTCAAGATAATTGACAGGGTGCTCAGAGCCCTGGGACATTTCTGCTATGTTTTAAGCCAAAGGAAAACCAAAGAAAGAGAGAGAAAAAATAATAATAAAATAACTTATTTTTCCTTCCTTTCAGCCTCCCTGATGTTCTTAACCAGGAGCTTTGTAAAGTACTTTAACTTGTTTTTCAGATTAGTTCTTGAGATCATAGCCACAATGGGTAGGAGTCTGCTCTTTCTCACACAGGTACTAAACTGGAATTACTTGGGGTTTTTTTCTCCTAAATTCATTCTAAGTTCTTGTGAATCACTGTATTACTTGACAGCTGAATTTAATGCATCTGATTGTTAAGTTCCCTAGCTGCTGATGTTCAAAGATCACTTACTGGCAAATACCATGTAATGTCTGTAACACAATTGCTGCATGGGTATCTTAAATAGCTTCTGAGTTTTGTTTGTTAATGCCGGGTAATTCAGGCTAGACTAGGTTTTTTGATATAACCAAATATAAAATCTAATCTGTTTTGACTACCTCCATCCCATGTAATATTCAAATTTGTTCCAGTTTTCCACCAAAAGCTACAGAAAGGGACATTTATGAACTTTCACGTTCCAAAGAACTGTCTGGTACAACTAGGCTTGTACTCTGTCTTTTTTATGTAATGGGTTTTAAATGCTCACCACAATCATTAGATTATTCCTCATTGATGTAGCTGTGTATTTATAAAAAAGAAAGTCTGTTTTTCCACAAATAGTACTTACTATCCATTATTTACTACCTAAATGATTTAAAAGTTTTCTGTCTGATCAATAAGTAGAAAAGATGTAAAGAGTTACCCATCACAAGTGAAAATGAGAGAATAGCTGAATGTATCATATTGTGGAAAAACCCAGACACATTTTTGATGCATAAATAACAACAGTAAGTATTTTAAAATAAGTATCCTCTGCAAATATTACAGCCTAAATACCGTCATGAATATTGCTGAAATATTCACAAGGACAAGAGAGGCTTAAGCTGATGAAATGTCATTACCTGGAAAATGCCATGACTGTACAGCTCCATAGTCTGTGATGCAGAACTTTCCTGATGCAGAAGTTCCTATTCCTGAAATGGAAGGGGAACTCTTTCCTTCCATCACTGCACACCACGTTCTAGGGGAAATTCAGCTCCACCTCACCAGCCTATCTCCTCAGCTGAGCTTGTGGAAATCAGGTAATCTTTTGGCACTGAGTATCTGTATATCACCTTAAGCTTTCTTATGTCAAAATGTCAGTAGTACTAGATATTTTTATACTGCTTAATATTGGTATTATTGTTCTTTTATATGTCAGCCTGAAGATATAATAGTATCATAAAGTGGTCTAGATGTCAAGGTATTTCATTATTATGTAATAGTCACTGCAGTTTGCTCTGCTCTCCTTAGTCTTACAGAAAAAGTTGACATATTCCTTTAGAAATCATTCATTACTTTACATATCTGATTAATATAATAACAAACCAGGACATACATTTACAGAAAAGGTATGTTGGACCTAACAATCACATAACCAAACAAAAGAAAATACCTAATTGCATTATTTGCTGTTGTAATAAAATTTTTGTATGGTCAGAGGAAAAACCATTCCTGGCTTGACGGAAGACATGTTAAATTTCTAATCTTTTATTAACTACTTAACTAAGAATATAGGAAAGCAAGGTTAATCAGGATGACTCAGTGTGAAGAAAGCAATTGTATGCTTTTTTTTTATGGCCATGCAAATTTAAGTGAAACACAGTTTTAGACAAATAGGTGTATGTTTATTAGCACATCATTTTTTGCAGTGTGTGACAATCTTAGGTAGATAACCTTGTATAAACATACACTAGCTTTCAGCCCAGAAAGCCAACCATGTCCTGGGCTGTATCAAAAGAAGTGTGACCAGCAGGTCAAGGGAGGTNTCTAGTGGAGGGTGTCCCTGCCCATGGCAGGGGGGTTGGAACTGGATGATCTTTGAGGTCCCTTCCACCCCAAATCATTCTAGGATTCTGTGATTCTATATGCACGACTAAATGCAGAAGTCTCCAGAAACTATAGTATTCTGTACAAAACCTAATATATAATTTCAGGCAGATATTCAGATCAGCACTTCATTTTGAGCAAGCATTGTCTTTTGTACTTAATATATACTAGACTACTGAGGGATAATACTAATTATTATCTAGCAAGTGACTCTCACTATTATTAATTACCAGTGAACTAAAATCTAAGTGACATAATTATCTTGAAAAATGTCTGCAATAAGAGCATGCCATACTGTATCATATCAAAGGTCCCAGCAACCCAGTATCCAGTAGTGGTAAGAGGTAGCAGAGAACCCACAACCTCGCTAGCACTGAAATGGGTGCAGTAGTTTGTTTCGGAAACAACTGGTTAAAGCACAACAGGAGTTTGATTCACCTCCTTTAACAGTAGTCGTCTGCAGTGTAGATGCCTACATCTGAGCTAACTGTCTAGCCTCCCTATCCAAAATTAGTTACTGGAAGGACTCGAATTATTCATTTCTGATTCGCAACCTTAAAATGTGTGCTTCTCTTCAGGGACTCTAAGAGGAACCTGCGGTGACTGTCTCAGACATAGACATTTACAGGACTCCCTCCACAGGACCTTGTATTTTAAAACACTAAAATGTTTATACATGCAGGTAGGACAGGAAAGCCAAGGGCACTGCATTCATCTTCTCTGCAAACAAATGCAAGGGAGATGCCTCAGGTAAAACAACTTAATTCAAACTCATTCATCTGGATATGTAAACCATAGCCAAAACTAACAGAGCTCATAATCTCTTAGACTATGAGAATTCACCAAGGTGCTTGTTGTTGTCTGGCAAAGAATGGTGATGAAATGGAAGGATTAACAAAACTGATCTGTACCTACAGTGAGAATTTTAAATGGGCAAACATTGATAAGCTGGGAAACCTATATAGTGAAGCAGGCTGGACTGAAGTGCTTAGGGGAGGGAATGCTTGAACTGGATTTTTCTGAAGTCAAAACTGCAAAAAATAGTATGGAATTTTTATCCGGAAACTGGTATGAAAAGGTTCAGAAATCAAGCTGGACTGTTAACCACCTCAAAAGGCTATTAGAAATAAGTAGACACCCTTAGTGAAATGCAAAAAGAGACTGAACAGTTTCCTGGAGGGCAAAAAGTGTAGAGCTAAATTAAGAATTACTGAAAGTTAAGATGAATTAAATGTTGTAAAGGCAATTAAAATAGTAGATTTTAAATTTATCTGTATAAATAAAGAGAGAACCAGGAAAAAAGAAGAGGGCGTTTTATGTAGCAAAGCTTAGCTTACTTCCTTTTTTGCCAGTATGTCTGGGATAAATGGAATAAAATCTGTTTTGTGTTCACCAGAAGTAGATTATATGATAACAACACTTTTTTTTTTTTTTTAAGAGGAAAATATTTTCTCTGTGTTATCTTTCCCTTGAAATGCAATAGCTTTAATCAGCTTGGATGTTGCTTACTCACTTTGTATTCCACACAAAGAATCATCAGTTTATGAAGAAGGGGATGTATATAAGAACTGAAAAAAGGATAGTTAGAACACAGATGACAGTAGTTTGTGCTGAAAACACAGTCATAATACTAGAGTGAAGTATGCAGCAAAATTCCTCCAGGAGCAGTTTTGGTCTGTCTTGATCTCTAATTTAATATTTTCATGTAGTATATATTGTCATGGGAAAATGTGATACCCTCATGAAATCTGATGATGATGCAAAATTGAGAGGCAACATTAACATAAAAGAGGATTTAAATATTGAGGGTATAAAAGAGGATCAGAGGGTATAAAAGAGGATTGAAGAAGAGTTTGAGGATGGAATGGCATTTAACAATGCCAAGTGCAAAGTAATAGACTTAGGAACAAAGAAGGGAATCTCTGCTATTACATAGGTTGTCATCATATGACCATGGAAGAACTATGTGGTGCCAAGATGATACGACTGTGAAAGAGGCAAATGGGATTCCAGGACATGTCAGGAAGTGTCAGTACCATACGCAAGGCTGTCCCTGGATTCTCTTTTGGATGGACCACCATTCCCAGAAAGGCTTAAGATACCCTTAAACTTCACTGGGCTGATGCCAGGCCCCAGAGTAAGCAATACAAACTTTCACCATCATGTTATTAAAACAGCACTCTGGTGGGTCTGTCCAGCACAGTCTTCACATTCGCTTTGAACTCAAACCTCCTTCCACCACACACAGACACAAGGACACACAGACACACAGACAGAGTTGTTATTATTATTATATTTTAAACCCACAGGTTCCCTTGCACTGTCCCCAGGGAGACCCAAATCAAGTACTGTGCAGTGTGTAGACAAGCACTCTGGGCTTGAGGAGGTTTCATTTTGGACAGTGTGGATGCTGGCTTCTCTGCACCAGTGGGTCTGAAGGGAGAATGTCTGCAGGCAGAGGCATTGACACAAACTGCCTGTGGACACTCAGGACCAGCATCTACTACCCTGCTACAGGTTAGACAGCTCTTCTGGCTGTCACTGGAACACACTGAGTCATTTCCTGATCTCCGCGATGCAAACTCTCGAAGCAGCTCTTGCAGCTACCATGGGGATACACTCCTTTTTCCTTTGGCTATCCTAGGAAAGCTGGACAGTTTCCAAAATCCCAATTTAATGATTCATTGCCCCTTTGCCAATCTAAAGGAACGTCTTGGTAAATAAGAGAGGTATGGGATCGATGTTAGTCAGTTACTTTGATATCATACTTAAGTCAAAAGAAAGAGAGATAAAGTATCAATTCCAATTGTAAAGCAGAATTGTGAAAGTTTATAGAAACAAAAAGAAACTACTTAATCTGCTGGTACCAAGATCAACAATTACATCAACAACTTAAAAAAAATAAAAATCTCTCTCCTCTACAGTCAGTGTTTTGTAGACACACTGGGTACCTCTGTTGTAGTAAACACACAGGACCAGGGCATGACCTTTAACACTAGACCCCATGATTGTCCTATTAAAATTTTAAGGAAACTAAGCAACTCTGGCCTGAGGGGGAAGTGCCTGCATGGATATATAATTGTTTAATTGTCAACTTACCCCTGGCTCTGCATTTGACCACTCTAACTTATTCTCTGCAAGATAAAAACCCTTTTCAGAGTAGCTCAACCCAGAAACCAGTTCTAGCAGGCAGTTAAAGAGAGACGGTCACATTCAACTCCCTACACAATCCTCCAGCAAAGTCTTCTAATAGGCTTTGTACTCTTTTGCTTCCTAGAAAACACAAACCCTCCAGTTTCAGACTCCAATGATATGACAGTGATAGGCTGCCGCACAGTCCTGAAGTTATCCCAGAGAATTTGTGATAAAAAAAAAGGACACGAGATAATAATTGTATCTTAGGATCCTGGGGGCAATATATAGGATCCAGAAGAGACTCAGTGCCAAGTACTCTGTAGCGTGGACATAGTTGATTTCTCTAAAGAAGACTAGCCCTAAGCAGTGGGACCTTTGCTAATCCATGCCATCTGGCCTCAGGGTCCAGCACTGGTCCCAGACCTGTCTTACCAGCATAGACGTACCCATCTCTTCACTGATTCTGTCTCCTTGTCTGCCCTTCTCATGTTCCACAGTGGAAACCACCTCCTTGTGTAGCATCCTAACCTCTATAGCCAACACTGTTTCTTTGGAGGTTCCATTCAGAAGCTATTCAGATTCAGTCACCCTGCCCCAAAACTTACTTGCACTTAGTCAAGAGATAATTTTCCTCCTGAAGAATAGACTCACTTTTTCAGGGAAGGAAATGTCACATTGCCAGAGCAGGTGCCATCTGTACCTGGCTGACCTTGACTTCACATGGAGTAAAACATCTTCCTCTTGACGCTGTGTGTACATTTGGGTGTGAAGTGTCTCCATCTACTGAGCTGCTATTTTATATCAACCTGTAAATAGGAGAATGTACTTAGTACACACCATTCATTACAGATTCTTGACTGACAAAAAAAGATTATAATCTGCAGCAGCAGATGATAATCTATCACTCTGGATGAAAATTAATTTCACATTCTTCTTTTTATGAGAGGAGACAAAAAGGTTTAGCTTGGGTAGCTTAACAAAATGAGAATTGAGACGAACAGAACTGTAGGATAATTCAAGTTGGAAAGGATCTCTGGAGCTCATCCAGTTCAACCTCTTTCTCAAAGCCAGACTGAAATTCAAAGTTATCTTAGGTTGCTCAAGTCTTTGTCCAGTTGAATTTAGAGTATCTCCAGGGACTAAGATTCCACAGCCACTCTAGGCAACCTGGTCCAGTGCTTGGCCATTCTCCTGTGAATTATTTTTCTTGTTTTATCCAGTCACAATTTCTTCACAGGAGTTTGTGTCTGTTGCCCCTCACCTTTTTTTCTGACTACTTTGAAGAAGACTCTGACTCTATCTTCTCTGTAATCCCCTAGAAGTCCCCTAAGCCATGTTTTCTGGCTTAACAAATCCACATCTCTCAGCCTGTGCTCATACATCATATGCTCCATGTTGAACTTGAAGATACAGGATGTCCCTTGCTCTCCTCTCATTTGATTTTTGTAAAATCAGTTTTAGCATTTTTGGCTAGAGCAAATTTTTCCAAGACTGTCTTAACTAGTTCCTGCCCACGGGGACCCTATCGCTGTGGACAGAAGTATGAAGACTTAGGGAAGATTTGTGAAATCATTATTTGGAACAAGAATAATATATTTTAGCTCCAGTTAATTCTAACCAAAGATATGTTAAAGTTCTCCGATTTGTGGCCTTCAGAGATCAGTTAAAAAATATATATTTTTTTTTTAATTGCTTCTAAAACTGCTGGGTGAATTCTCTGTACAAACATGAGTATAAGAAATGTACATTACAAAAAAAAAAAAAAAGAGAGAAAAATCGCAACTGCCACATGTCAGTTCAGTTCTAGAAGCTGGTGCCTCACAGAAAGTCTCCATCTTTGGCAATGCTGTACACATAAATCTGAGGAGAAAAGTGTTTCCTCCTGTTTCCTCCAGAAATTAAGTGGTTTATTCTGCTCACTCCTAGGATCACTTTACATTTTCACTGGTAATTATGAAACAAAAAGTGAGAAATTAAAACCGACATAGGTCTCTGGGACCCCCATATCTGGGGTTCAGAATGAGCCATGTGCAGCCCATCCTTAGACAATGAGGGAAAAAATTACATTTCTTGCATTAATTCTACAGTCTGAAAAAAGTATGTGAAATGGAGACCAAGAGATTAAAATTCAAAAGCTCTTGCTGAATTGGAGAGATATAGACAGAAGGAGTCCACCGCGATGGATTTCTAGCTCTTGGCTGTTGCTATCCTCCTTTCTTGGGAAGCTCAGCCTTTGCTAAGCAAAGAGTTAATGCAATGCTCTGTGTTACTGTGTTGAACATCCTCTAGCAGCACATTCGGTTTGACATTAAAAGGAAAATAATTCAGCTAGCGAGCTGTAGAGCGTTATTGCCTGCTCTAAAATTGCAGCTATGCTTACCGTGTTCTCTTGATGTTAGTGATCAGATCATAGAGACTCTACTTTTGTTTACAAATAATTTCTTTTTGAACAAACAGCAACAGTGCTGCTAATGTTTTTGGGCTGACTGCAGATACAATCATGTCTCTCTTCCATGCCTAAGCTGATCAGCTAGAAATGAACCTTGGTGAGCAGGTTCTCTAAGGTGATCAGCATAATGGATTTCAGAAGCATTTTTTGTCCATATACCACTCTGTTGATATGCATCAGATTGTACAGTTAGGGTCTATGATTTTTAGGGACTAGACATTGTCCATAGGAAAAAAACATTTCTCATTTCAAGCAAAAAGAATTCTGCTGGCATGTTCTGAATAAAGCCCATCAAACCACCATGTTAGCATCTCTTAATGACTTTCCTGCTTCTTTTGACTCCCACTGTGAATACTTTTCTTCCTGAAGGAAAAACAGATGATATTATTTTCCAGCAGATACCTGCTTTACACTGGAAAGAGAAAGATTAATTACCCAATAGGACCCCAGTATTTGAAAACCTGTGACCCAAACTTCTACCTCTAATGAGCTACTTCTTCCACTATTATTTTCCACTTTTGTATTGATTTGCGATTAGCTGCAAATCCTTGTTGTCACCTAACTGATTCAGACAACCAGGATTTCATTGCAAAGCAACCATGCCCTGGTTGTCTATAACGTTAGAGTATTCTTTCTAGAGCTGCATTAACAAAAGAAACATGAACTTGCATCTCCAGTGTTACAGCACTGTTATACTGTGCATACTCTCATGTTATATTGCATTAATTGATTTAGGAAAATTAAAAAACCACAACAACCTATGAAAAGATTTGTGAAATAAATATTTAGAGTTATTCAGGAAGACAAGATGAACTCCCAAAGCATAATTATATTTTCATAGCTTGTTCAGCTTAAGCAGCAATTTGGGTTCAGTGGGACTTTAATTTATTCCTGAATTGTTTGCTCATCATTTGATATTAGATTGCCTAGTAATACATTATTCTCTGCTGTTTTCAAAATGTGAGGTTACAGCTTAATACACACTGAATGAAAAGGCTCTATCAAGGGTATGTTCTCTTGTCACTAGGATCAGCAAAAAAGGCAGAAATCCACAACACAACTAATCATGCCAAGCAGTAGGACAGTAAGATGTCTTCCTTCTGTTCTTGGGAGCATTGCTTTCTTCCAGCACTGTACCTACATGTTAAACCATGATAATTCTTTTATTCATTATTTCCATTAAAGTTCCAGTCACTGGTCCCTTCCTCATCACTCTTTTGTGTTCTTGACTTCTTGTCTTACAGGATTCCTGAAGACAAGGCAGGAATAGAAACACAGCGCTTGAATCCACCAATGACTGAAGCAACCTACTAGACACTCATTAATTATAATAATTAAGGAAACCATTAAGGAAACATTTGTAAGACCCTTGCTTTTGTAAATGGTGTACCATAGATTCATTGACAAATACGGCCAGGTTATTTAGCTTGGAGAGGACTCCGTCCTTTATTTTCCATGTGCATACATTTCAGCTGTAAACTTGGGCCAGGCTCCATCCGGGTTTTCACCCACTTAAACTGTTCTTTATTTATTTTACAAAGAATTGTCGTATTGCCCTTTGCTCACAAGTGTCAGTCCCCTAGTCACACCTTCAATGCTGTACATCCCTCCCAGCAGCATTGTTGATATTTAACAAGTATTACAGAATGATAGAGGACATTGACCCACTGGTTTTCAAAATGGTTTTGGGAATAATATGTGCTCCACTTGACAGGGCATTCCTGCTGAATTAAACTTGAAGGAAATAATGTCAGCTCATGCTCTTTGTCTTTGTTAACAATCCTGTGTTTTCCTTTAACATTAGCTGTGTACAAAGCTCAAAACTGAAAGATGACTCTATGCTGATTTTCCAAACCGACAAGCAGAAAATTGGCCAAATATATATTACTAAGCACATGTTAGACAGTGTTAAGCACTAGCAGTTTAAAAAATTGTAAAGACAAAGAGGCACATCCATCTTCAACTGATGGATTTTCAAAAGATGATCTATTGCTGAGGATTCTCACTAGCACTCAATGTCACCCTTGAAGAAACCGCTTTACACCAACACCATCACGAGTACTTTACAGCCCTGGCAGTAAGAGTGTGGATATGGGGGAAAGAGTGCGCTGAGCCTCTCACTCATAGGTATGTCAACGTTATGGGTTTAATGAACTGCCTTGTCACCAGTCCTGCGAGGATAGCAGTCCTGTGGGGATAGCTGTTTGCAGGGCTTAGGTACAGAGCCTGGGATATACGCAAAGAGTCTTGTCAACAACAGGGCTGTCCCACAAGCACAGGCAAAATCAAATCTCTTTATCAACCCCTATCTCACACTCATCTCCAGTAGCTTCAGCACTATCTGTTTCCATCATGCTTGGAATGAGAGGAAAGGATGGCCATTCTGGAGTGGGAAATGGGACAAAACAGAGGACAATAGGCTTAAAACCTTCCATTCTTCTCTTTCCAAAGGCTAAAGGTACTGCAAAAATACAGGAATCTTCAGTGTGGAGAGGAGAGAGCTAAGGGAGAATTTAAAAAAATCATGTAGGTGTGTATTGAGTTTGCGTGACAAGGTTTTGGTAGCAGTTGGGGGCTACAGGGGTGGCTTCTCTGAGAAGCTGCCAGAAGCTTCCACCATGTCCAATAGAGCCAATGCCAGCCAGCTCCCAGATGGACCCACCACTGGCCAAGGCCAAGCCCATCAGTGACAGTGGTAGTGTCTCTGGGATAATATAGGTAAGAAGGGAGGAAAGTTGCTGTGCAAGAGCAATTGCAGCCGGAGAGAGGAGTGAGAATATGTGAGGAACAGCTCTGCAGACACCTAGGTCAGTCAAGAAGGAGGGGCAGGAGGTGCTCCAGGCACCGGAGCAGAGATTTCCCTGCAGCCCATGGAGAAGACCTTGGTGAGGCAGGCTGTTGCCCTGCAGTCCATGGAGGATGATGGTGGAGCAGATATCCACTTGTGGCCTGTGGAGGACCCCAGGCCAGAGCAGGTGGATGCCTGAAGGAGGCTGTGACCCCATGGGAAGCCCATGCAGGAACAGGCTGCTGGCAGGACCTGTGACCCTGTGAGGGACCCACGCTGGAGCATTCTGGTCCTGAAGGGCTGCACCGCATGGAAGGGCCCCACTCTGGGACAGTTCCTGAAGAACTGCAGCCTGGGGGAAGGATTGGAGAAGTTGGTGGAGGACTGTCTCCCAGGGGAGGGACTGCATGCTGGAGCAGGGGAAGAGTGTGAGGAGTCCTCCTCCTGAGGAGGAAGGAGCAGCAGAGACAACGTGTGATGAACTGACCACA
This sequence comes from Aramus guarauna, assembly GCA_013400195.1. Lineage (NCBI taxonomy): Eukaryota > Metazoa > Chordata > Aves > Gruiformes > Aramidae > Aramus > Aramus guarauna. The sequence goes on along the minus strand of VXBL01002513.1, from coordinate 232,748 downwards.
ATCCCAATTCCCTGTCCCCCTGTGTTGTTTGAGGGGAGGCAGGAGAGAAATTGGGAGTGAAATTGAGCCCAGGAAGAAGGCAGGGGTGGAGGGAGGGGTTTTAAGATCTTTTTTTCCCCCCAATTATTCTGTTTTGCTTGGAAATAAGTTAATTTTCCCAAGTTGAGTCTGTTTTGCCCATGACAGTAACTGGTGAGTGATCTCTCCCTATCCTTATCTTGACCCACGAGCCTTTTGTTACATTTTCCCTCCCCTGCCCAGCTGAGGAGGGGAGTGACAAAGTGGCTTTGGTGGGCACCTGGCCTCTGGCCTGGGTCAACCCACCACAAGGTGGTAGATACACTGTTTTTCACTAAATCCTGCAATGCTGGAACCAGGGAAATTCACTGAAACAAGTGATAGAGCATTTTAAAGCATATATAAGAACATACATCTTCACACAGAGGGTAGTGAACATCTGTAATTTCTTGCCACAGGAAGCAGTGGAGGCAGATGGTATCAGCAGCTTCAAAAGGGGCTGGACAAATTCATGGTCAACAGGTTAATATCCAGATATTAAAGGAAATGAGCAGGGATGTACCCTGTGATACAACGAGCATGGCTTACACTGGCATGTGAGGGAATGAACTCAGAAAGTGGCAAGGCTCCTGTGCAGTCTCTAAATAACCTCTCCTACTGCTCATCGACAGAGCACAGGGCTAGGTGGACCACCAATGTGATCCATTTCTTATGTTCATACCTAGAAGGACAGTAGCAATGAAGGAATCCAAAAGCCATGTCCCAAGCTTGCAAAGCACCGGTATGGGATGCAAAATTGGCAGCAATTTTCAGAACACATCTCACACCGTATTGTAAGCATTGTCCATTCAAGACCAGGAGTCTGAGATAACTTCTGATTTCTGCTCAGCAGCCAAGCACAGCTGTGGCAGCAGCTGGATTGTAGTTTGGAAATGCGCCTGTGGGGACTGGCCCTACTCTCATTAGGCTGAGGAGACAAGTCTCTGTGCTTGATGAAGTTGCCTTAACAGCCGCGCAGACAGCCACAAATGATTATGTTTACAAAAGCTGTGAAGGGAAGCTACAGCCAGGTCCTTGTCGGTCTAAGCATGGAGAACATCCTTCCTGAATGCTTCCTTTGGCTGCAAGAAAACTGTGAGTTAACGTGATACTTTAATACTATCCAGCTCCTCTTTGTAAGATTGCTTTGAAACAATTCTGATTTACAGCAAGTAATCACATAGCTAATGAATTTTTTTTTCATTGAAGAGAATGAGCATAATCTAGTTAAAACAACTTTAGAAGAGTGTGACCAGTTTTTCCACAAAAGCCAAACAGGATGACCCAGCTAATTATGGTTCTGACAGTCTGATATCAATCCTGGGCAAATTAAAAGAAGGACTGATACAGGACTTGATTCATCAAGAATTAAAAGAGGGGGATATAATTAATACCAGCTAACAGGCGTTTACTGAAAATAGATTGAATCCTACTACCTTGATTTAAAAAAAAANAAAAATTGAAAACCACTTCCTTTATTTAAAAAAAAAAAAAAAAAAAAAAAAGAGAGAGAAATTTCATGTTTACCCTATAAAGGCAATAGAATAAATAAAAAATACATGACCTGTTATGTCACAACACTTTGACTGAGAAATCATATACATCTAAAGTGTACAATATGTAAATGATATGTAATAAAAGAATAATAAACTGTTTAACTGACAGTGTCCAAATGTAGTCATAAATTTGGAATCACCAGTGACTTTGTGCTTCTTATGGGTGCCACAGGGTTCAGCTGGGGGGGCCCAGGCTTGCAACAATATTCTGACGCTAATGATGTTTGAAGATCACACCAGAAGTTGTGAAAACAATAAGTAACAAAGACACTGAAGCAGACAGCAGCGTGGATTGCTCTTGAAGCGTGTCGAACACGCACTTCAGGACAGTCTGGGGGAAATGGTGTATCTGTGGGACAAAACATGTAGCCAATGCTTGAGCATGGCGGAAGCTGTCCTGTTGGGCAGCGGCCGTGAAAAGAAGTGGTAGATGGAGGTTGCAAAGACGCGACTGCGAAGTCTGACTGTGGCCAGTCATAACACGTGGTGCAAGCTGGTGAGAAAGCTCAAGTAGCCTTGCTGCACTGCTTAGTCTTCCTTCCTTGATGCCTTGGTTTTGCTTCCGTAGAAATAGTTTTTCTATAATGTGCTTTCATCTCCTCACTCTCTGTGGGGTGTATCTCTTTCACCTTAGCAGGCTCATCAATGCCGAACTCTTTCTGGAGGAACACAGCACAAGTTTCTAGGACAGACAGGATGAAACATGTTCTAGATGAGCTCGTCTCTTCACTGAGAGAAAGTGAAATCTAGAAACTGGTTTAGGCTGATCCCTTTCCTTTTAGAGAGATAAAATTAAATAAAATGAATCCTGCCTGACAACCAGAATTTTAGACGTACTTAGAGACCACAAATCCTTTTGAAGGGGGATCAGACTATCTGGCACTGAAGTTGATTAAGCTTTCTTTCTAGTCAAGATAAAATGACAATACTTGTTAAAATGGTTTGAAGTGGTTGTCTCTATTCCCTGGGGCTGTCTGTGATCCTGCAGGCCAGAAGAGTTTACAATATTGAAATTAATATACTTTGTACCGCTAGAACCCACCGTATGACATGAAGGGCAAAGATAATGTGCTACAGAAGTTAATAGCCTGCAAATTCTTTTTAAGGGCTCGAGTGAGTTCAGCAGCAGAAACAGGTAAATTAGAGCATTTTTAGAAATGCATTAAAGCAGTTTTGAATTTAGAAGCAGAGAGAATATTTAGACAGAATTTAGTGAAACAAATGTTGGTTATAATCAAAGCTATGTGTCGTAAAAGATGAATTGCTGATACAATCCAAAAAGCTGTGTGATCCTGTTTATTGTTCTAATTGGCTACATCTCAGTTAAATACCAGGAAATGATTGCTCTCTCATCACAGATGCTTTGTGAGTTTGGTTTTAGTGCATCATAAGCAAATTTAACAGCTGGGTATAGTTATTACAATTCACTAACCAAAACAGCAATTTTCTTTAAATATTTCCAATGACATAAATTAGCTCTATGATTAGAATATTGCTTTTCCTCAGGTATATTGCAGATACAGTAAAAAACCGTATTTCTTGCACTTTTAAATGAAATCCTGTCTCATGAGGTCAATACACTATCTTCAATGGAGGGCGGTTTTCATCCACTCTCTCCAGTATTTCTGATTTTTAGGAATATTGAATAATTACACCGAACCCAGTCATAATACTTGCCTGCACTTTCAGGGTGGGATCTATGTGCAGAGAAACTGGAGATCTCTCGCAAGGGAGTATTTATAGAGCTCGCTCAGGGTTGTCAAGAAAGCCATTAGTGTTAGAATACTTTTAAAGCTCTTTTAGCAGGAATAGTCTGATTTCATGTGAACAGTTCCAAATGTACTGAGAGGATATTTGAAATATTTAATTGCATTCCTTTCTCCTGAATATTCATTAACTTCAGAATAAAGGTTCATAACGTAAGATTAATGCCATAATGTTAGGACATCCATAGCTTGGAATGACTGACTGGTAAAATGGCAAACCATAACATACATATAGTGATAAACACTGTGAAATCCTACTCATTTTGGCCTCAAACTTGACTGAGTTAATTCAGCCTCCATGTAGAGACTATGCTACAAAGATGTTGATAAATATTAAATAACTACAATGACATACATTTCAATGATGACTTTAGAGCCAGCCTCCTGCCATTCAGGGATCAGAAAAGTAATGGCCAACTTAGAAAAAAAACCTACCACCACCAAAACAATTAGAGTTATTCAACCTATTGAACTACTTGTACCACAAAGTGAAGCATCAAGTAAATTAATGGGAGGGTTTAGTGATAAAAGTAATTGTTGTAAAATTCTGTAGGTACAAGTAAAACTAGACTATACCATCTTCCTTGGACACAAGACCTGGAACAAAAGAGGACAGAGAATTTTGTGTGGGTTTTTTGTGGGTTTGGTGTTTTTTTTTTTTTTGTTTTGTTTTTTTTTTTCCCCTGCCTAAAGGAGATAGCTAGATGTAGCAATAACAGGCAATGCAGCAGCATTTAGATTTTTAAATATTTTGTAAATAATTCTATCATCAGTTTGTTGTCCTGTTCTCAGCTTAAAGGATGTTGGACCATTGAGGGACATATCTCTTAGATGTATGGGGGCAATGCTATTGAAAGATTGTGAGCCTGAAGAGGGTATAAATATAAATATCAGGACTGTCAATGCTGATATGCGTACTGAAAGCATATTACAGGCAACCATTCAGAAGTATGAATTCCTTCTCATACCTCATGAGAAGGAACCAGGTGAGAGGGGCTTTTTTTTTTTTCAGACTAAAGCAACCTTGCATGCATTTGAAATAAAAGGTCCCGGTCTTTTTCATATTCATCCCAGCTAGAGAATAAATTAGTATGGGAAGTTCAGTTACACTCCATGGAAAGGGCTGATCGAAACTTCTTGATAGCATGGAAGTAAACTTCCTACAACCATTCCTCCATGCTCCTGTTCCTTAATGTAACTCACCACATTTAATGTAATTAATTTGGAAAGAAGGAAGAGCAGTTTTCCCAAAGGAATTTCCTGACTGACAGCTGTTTTACATAATCAGCACAGAAACAGCGGCGGCGGAGCATACTCCAGCTATTACCTGCTAACGGACATTTATTTTGCTTTACTACTGTTTTCCTCAGCAAGATAGCTAGGGAGATGAAATTTAAATTCCTTCCCCTATATAATTAATTCTTTAGCTAAGGATGTATGTTACAGAACTCTTTGCTTGGGGCAATAATGAGCACCCAGTGCCCGGTGAGTCTGCAAGTCACCTAGGTGTTCCCCAGAAATATCAGTATCACAAACCAGGTATCAGATCAAAAGTCCTCCTTCCCAATGAGAAAATGGTATTGTCTTAGATACTATTAACTTTGTGTAACTGTGAAGTAAGGAAGACACAAGAACTCCAATAATGCTTGTAAAATGATTTGTGAATGCTTAATGAGAAAAGCTATATTCACTTTAAGAGTTATTCAAGCATTGGAGCCTATCTGACTGAATTTGTGAGGTGAAATGGAAAAGTACTATAAAGAAAAAGCAAATAATAATTTGACACTTTCCTGCCACAAAGTGTAGTGAAGGAGGGACGGATAGTAGTAAGTATGTAATAAATCCAATACTTGATTCCTCGCGAATAATGTTTCTCTTATTTGTGGGATGAAAAGAATCACATGTTTCCCTTTCGGGTCATGAAATATACAGGTGACTTGTGGAATGTGCCTCTCATTTTCCATGTTTGTTTTAAACGAAAAGCTGTGTATTTTTCTAATCTAAATTTGGGAAGAACCATCAACTTGGTAGTTCCCCCTACATACTGTACATGTAGATGTTCAACAGTAGGTGGTGCTCCCAGGGTAGAAATCTACATAGTCTAAAATGCAAATTAAAGAGGGTCTGTTGAGGAAGGAGAGCTCTTTGGGGGTTTTAATATAGTAACTGAAGAGTATTTAAAGCACAAAATCTCTAAAAAGATATTAAGTATTATACTAACTGATTTTTAAATCCTGTGCAACTACATGACCACTCAAACAAACATGGAAGATGCACATTTTTCCGTCTGCTCATTTTCTTCCAAAGATTCATCCAACAAATTGTTCACTCAACTTATACCCTGACTATGGAATTTCTGTCCATGTGCTTTATTGCCCAGATTTCATTCACATTTGCTGAGAATGTCAGTATCAGATCCAAATTACCTATATGGTTTTCTCTGTTGTTAAATGTTTAATCTGTTTTATTAGCAATTGTGCACTTTAAATATTCTTTATGAATTACATACTGTGGGATTCCTAAAAATCCTAGAATCTTTTCAAAGTTACAAGTAGCAATAGAAGCTAACATTTTCTGTTAGGTTTCTTTGCTGTAGGCAGTCTTCATTCAATATATGTTTGGTTCTCAGTGTTGTTGCTTGACTTTTGTGATACAAATATGGTCTCACACATTCTTTATATGACCAGAGGGCATCACATGGGGGACGTAACTTAGTACACTCAAATTCCAGCTTGAACGGCATTGGCAGAGCATCCTACAAATTTTTAGTGAAACATAGAACTAAAGTTAAAATTGCAGTTGGAAACAAACCCCAAAGATCAAGTGTCCCAAATAACTTTCAAAGAGGAGGCTGTTGGGGTTTGGGGTTTTTTTCAGTGAATATTGGACTTTCTTTGCCTGTTTATATTTCTGTAGGAGTTCAACAACATTTGCATAATATACTATTTGTTTATACACAATCTGACAAATCTGGTAATTTGCAAACAGTGTATTTTGTTAATTATAGTAGGTGCTTTGGCTATTTATGTATTTGAGCAGCTTGAGCTAAATTGAGAGAATAAAACCAATGAGGCAAGAAAGTCCAATTAAAAGTACATTAATCAAATGCCCCCCAAATGCCTTTCCTCTCTAGTCTGTATTGTTGCACTTTATGTAGAGTGCCTGTTTGATGTCAATTGTCCTTCTGTATGTAATGCAGTATCCTGTTCAGTCAGTGAGCAGTAGTAAATGTAATTGTTGAGTGCCTGGTTTTGGATACTTCTTTTTATATTTTATAGATTTTATAGTTCATTTAAATTTTAAACCATTCTTCTCTTTAAGATTAATTATATCCAAGAAACAAAGAGAAATGAGAAAGTGGCTACCATGTTAAGAAATGACTGTTTAAAACACAGGCTGCTTTTGATCTACCATAGTTGCAGTGCACTATCTTCTCATCTGCACTGGAATAAGTAGTAGACTCTGTTGATTTTCACATAAAATTCAAAATAGAAAAGCGCTTCAACAGGGCACTTAAAATTTGTTCCCTTGATATCTGATGAACAACATTAGCTGGACTCAGCTTCTGGTATAATGCCATAAATCACGAAGGTCTGTGGGATCCCGTATGAAAAGTTTATTTTGCTGCACTGATGCATCTCTCAATAAAAAAATGACGACTTGCAGTTGTTCTGAAACACAAATTAGGTAGTCAAGTAGTCTGAGAGTTGGACACACAATTCCACTTCTTTCCTCCATTGAAGCATCTTTGTGTGATGCCAGGCAAGACTTTTAGGACCAGATCTCAAAAAGAAAAGAAAAAAAGGGAAATTAAACCAAGGTTCATACAGAATTTAGGATCTGAATCTGTTCTGTCTAATCCTGGGAGTGCTTCGAACCTGTGATGCTTTATATGCTTAAGACACGCTCCTGTCTGGTAGGCATTGCCAGCACATACTGAAGACATGCTGACAAGACTGGGCTCCCTACAGAACCCCTCTGTGCTCACTATCAAAACACAAACCCTGCAGGAGGGTACTCAGGTGCTACTATAGAGAAAGAAATAGAAGATTTCCAGAAAATTGTACATCAAGCTCAAATATTTCTTTATCCTTATAGGGCTGGAAGCTCCTGAGAGGAGTGATTGTAATTTAAATTCTCTCAAGCTGGACAGAGATCTGGAACTGGTGCTTGGTTTAGGTTTCTGACTGTTAGATGATCATAAAAGGTGACTCCAACGGCCTTCTCCTCTTTGGGTGAGAAACAGGGAGAGAGAGGTGTTTGAGTGAAAGGGGTGTAGGAGTCTGGCTGCAGAAGGTGCGCGGTGGTTGCCTGCATCTCTGCGTGAGGCATGAGAACCAGAGACAGGGAGGGATTAGAGCCGCTCATCATCTCCTGCCTGTTAATGCTACCTGGTGCTGCGCTGAATGTGATAACTTTAGGTAAGTGTCTGAAAGCAAGTTCCACCAAGTTCATCCTTTGGATCCTTTTCTGAAGTACCTCGCCATGGACACATCTGCCTCCAGTTCCAGATGAGCCAGCTGGAGAGGTTTTCCTAGAGAGTTTCTCCCACCCTCATTCCCTTTTGCATGTCCCTTCAATACAGACATACCTCCCTTTCTCTCCCTTTCCCTACATCTTGGCACCAGAGGTTTCCGTCCTCCTCAGCCTCCCAGCTGGGCTGCTTATAAGCCATTCCTGACAACAAGAGTCAACTTGGAAAAGACTTTAATTAATTCTGCTCAAGCCATCCCAGATAATTGCACTTAAGACAAACAGAGGAGGGTTCATACGAGCGGGTCAGATAGAAGATTTAAGGCATGAGGGCCCTGTAAATAGCCCTGCTGGTAATGAAAGAGTTGTTGTGGATGGAGAAAGGAACATCCAAATGAATTTTGGTAGGAGACTCAAAGGTATTGCTTCACATGGGCATTAAACCTGGGCTTGTCTTTAATGTTCTAGCAATGGCTTTTTTGCTGTACATTATTTCTATCCAAATGAATTACACAATTCTTTGCAATAGCTGAGTATTCAATAACATGCAATAACATTAAGCATTGAATTTCTCTTCAGTGAGTGGATTTTCAGAAGGAGATGTCTGACTTCTGAATTAAGTTAAAAGGGCTCCAGCATAAAATGTGATATAATTAGCGATGCAACCACCACCTTTGGTGGTTGAATTGCCATAGAATATTTATAAATGGAGAAACAGCATCCCATGTTAAGCTAAGCCTTATGTGGGAGACAGAGAGTTTACTGGAGTTCAATATACATAATAGATACCATTTCACAGGATTAAAAATGCGCGCTCCTGAACAGCAAATTTAAGCCTTCTGACTTGCTTTTCCTGATTATCTTTAGCAGCTATCTTAGAAGTAGTTCAGAGACCATGATGTCCATGTTTCTTGGTTACAGAGCATGGAAACTGGACAAGTTTAAGGAGAATAATAAATAATGAAGCTTGAATGGCACCTTCAAATCAAAAAGCCATCAAAACAATGATTACAAAAATCTATGAAGAAATAACAAGATAATATCATTACCAATTAATTTTCTTTCATGATATGAAATTCTAAATAAAAATAGACAGGTACATTGTGTTCTTAATAAGGAGTACATAAAATATGCTCAGGTATATGATTGCCCTTTTCATTAGTAAGGCTTCTCCACAATCTGGCATGTATTAAAAACCAGAAAAAATGGTTGATAGTACTTTATGCTTTGGGCTAATTTGTTTAAATTTGAAATATTGTACTGAACTAAAATTAAAACATATGCTCTGTGCATATGTTATGCAGGCACAAAGCGTTTTATATATGAAGTATAAAATATATCTAGACATTCTTCTCGTAAGTATAGAATCATAGAATGGTTTGGGTTGGAAGGGACCTCAAAGATCATCTAGTTCCAACCCCCCTGCCATGGGGACGGACACCCTCCACTAGACCAGGTTGCCCAAAGCCCCATCCAACCTGGCCTTGAACACTTCCAGGGAGGGGGCATCCACAGCTTCTCTGGGCAACCTGTTCCAGTGCCTCACCACCCTCACAGTAAAGAATTGCTTTCTAACATCTAATCTAAATCGACCCTCTTTCAGCTTAAAGCCATCACCCCTTGTCCTATCACTCCATGCTCTTGTAAACAGTCCCTCTCCAGCTTTCCTGTAGGCCCCCTTTAGGTACTGGAAGGCTGCAGTAAGGTCTCCCTGGAGCCTTCTGTTCTCCAGGCTGACCAACCCCAACTCTCTCAGCCTGTCCTCATAGGAGAGGTGTTTCAGCCCTCTGATCATCTTTGTGGCCCTCCTCTGGACTCTCTCCAACAGGTCTATGTCCTTCTTATGTGGGGGACCCCAGAGCTGGATGCACTACTTCAGGTGGGGGTTTCACAAGAGCAGAGTAGAGGGGCAGAATTACTTCCCTTGACCTGCTGGTCATGCTTCTTTTGATGCATTCCAGGATATGGTTGGCTTTCTGGGCTGTGATCACACATTACTGACTCATGTTGAGCTTTTCATTCACCAACATCCCCAAATCTTTCTCTTCAGGACTGTTCTCAATCCATTCTCCACTCAGCCTGTAGTTGTGCTTGGGATTGCCCTGACCCATATGCAGGACCTTGCACTTGGCCTTGTTGAACTTCATGCACTTCACACAGCTATGTTTCCCCTTTTCCAGTCAGTGGGAACTTCACTGAACTGCCACAACTTCTTAAATATGATGGATAGTGGCTAAGCAACTTCATCTGCCAGTTCCTTCAGGACCCACAGATGCATCTCATTAGGTCCCATGGACTTTTGCACCTTCAGTTTGCTTAGGTGGTCTCAAACTTGGTGGGTGGTTCTTCATTTTCCCAGTCCCTTCCTTTCCCTTCTGAGACTTGGGTGGTGTGGCTAGAGCACTTGCCAGTGAAGACTGAGGCAAAAAGGTCATTGAGTACTTCAGCCTTCTGCATATCCCAGGCAAACAGGTCTCCTGTGTCATTCTGGAGGGACCCCACTTTTTCCCTACTCTTCCTTTTATCACTGACATAGTTACAGAAGCTTTTCTTGTTGCCCTTGATGGCCCTGGCTACATTTAATTCTATCAAAGCTTTAGCTTTCCTAATGTGATCCCCGGCTGCTTGGACAATTTCAGTGTATTCCTACCAAGCCACCTGCCCTTGCCTCCACCCTCTGTAGGCTTCCTTGTTGTGTTTGAGTTTGTCCAGGAGCTCCTTGTTCATCCATGCAGGCCTCCTGGCATTTTTGCCTGACTTCCTCTTTGTTGGGATGCATTGCTCCTATGCTTGGAGGAGGTGATCCTTGAATATTAAGCTGCTTTTTTTTGGACCCTCTTCCCTCCAGGGCTTTGTCCCACAGTAGTCTACCAAGCAGATCCCTGAAGAAGCCAAAGTCTGTTCTCCTGAAATCCAGTGTTGTGAGCTTGCTGTGCACCCTCCTTGCTGCCTTGAGGATCTTGTACTCCACCATTTCATGGTCACTGCAGCAAAGGCTGCCCTTGAGCTTCACATTCCTCACCAGCTCCTCTTTGTTGGTGAGAACAAGGTCCAGCACGGCACCTCTCCTTGTTGGCTCCTCTGTCACTTGGAGGAGGAAGTTATCATCCATGCATTCCAGGAACCTCCTGGATTAGTTATGCTCTGCTGTGTTGTCCCTCCAACTGATACCAGGATGGTTGAAGTCCCCCATGAGGACCTAGGCTTGTGAACATGAGGCTGTTCCTACCTGTCTATAGAGGGCCTCATCCATCTGATCTTTCTGGTTGGGTGGCCTGTAGCAGATCCAAAATATAGTGGCACCTGTCCTTGCTCTCCCTTTAATCCTGACCCATAAGCTCTTGGTTGGCTTTTCATCCATCCCCAGGTGGAGCTCCATGCACTCCAGCTGGTCACTGATGTAGAGGGTAACACCCTCTCCTTGTCTGCCCTGCCTGTCCTTCCTAAAGAGTAAATGAAGATGAAGTAAATTAAGATGTTTTAAAAATGTGTATCTGATTTCTTTCTAGGGATATGCAGGCTAAGCAAATGTGTCTGCCTCAGTGCTGCTTTAAAAGCAGACTTATAGAGAACCTTGAATTAAATATTTGATACAAACCTCTGACAGTCAATGAGATATGTCATAGTAGCTTTTAAGTTTATTCTCTTATTGCCGTATCTTGAAAAAATGCCAAGAACACTGGCAAACATTAAAAATATATATACATAAAAGTCCATTCTGCCTCCTAGCAGAAAATAGAGGTCGTTATATATTTATAAAGCACTGTATCCATTCCTCTGGCTTTCCAGCAAGGCAGTTTGATTTGTTGTTTTGCAGAAAGGGAAGACTGAGGCACCAAGAAGTTAGGAGGACTTGCCCAAAGTCATGGAGTGGGTAAAATAATAGAAGCAGAAAGAAAACAGAAAAATCCTGATTGCTTATCTCCCACAGCAAATGAATAATTCTCTCCAGTGCAATTATTGAATTATAACAGAGAGTCTTAGACTCTCAATTTTCTTACCTCCAATAGGATTCACTCATTGTCCAGTAATGTTTTGCCGCTTAATTAGTTAGCTCAATGATAATCAGAGGCAGGAACCCATTCCTCAGCCTATAAAATCCTCCTGTGTTTAAACTGAAATAATAAAGAATCATTGAAATGAGAGAGAACCAAAAATCAAGAATTCTTTCCCCAGGAAAATAAACACTGCAGAAAGCAATCACTGAGCAATACATATGCCGTACATGGCTGTAGGCTTTGGCTGTAGGGTTCATTTTCCTCATCCAGGCATAAAAAGTGATACCTAAAACCAGCATGAATTAAAGAAGTCAAAATAAAATTATCATTTCACAGAAGAATTTGCTTTCCACAGGATTTTCTGAACCTTGCACTGTAGATCAATGGTCTCAGTGTGCCTGGAAACTTTATTCTCTGAATAGGCCACCCCTCTATTTTATTGAACTCTGCTATCCTGCTAAATAATATATCCTCCCACAATACATCCACTGTTTTATTTGGCCTGTAGACCTGTGGGACTCATTCCTTTTCCAAAATCTCTAAGTTATGGGGTCATGTACTGATTATGGAGCATAGCCAAGGGTCTAAATACAGAGCAACTAAAATTACAGTTTCTGAGAACATGTAAATAGCATCTAATCCCATTGCTTGATTCTTGATTGCCAGGTGACTATATTTAAATACAAAAAATAAAAATTTCAAAGTGGACTAAGTATGGTCCTCACAGTCAGCCATTCTTTAAACCTTGGCCTGTGCAGGGCTGTATGTCCGTGCCGGGATCCTGGCTGTCTCTGCCACTGGCTGTGTCCACCTTGTACCTGGCAGAACTTCCCTGGCAGCATTTCCAGCTCCAGGCTATGACCCAGTACTAGGCATCTGCTCCTCTAGGCAGACTTAATTCAGCTAAAGCCCTGGATGCCTACTGCTCTGTCTGTTCCTGAGGCAAGTAATATCAGGGCTTTTTAAAGAAGGTCCCACTCTGTCTTATCTCTCCTTCTCAGGCCATCTTTTCTCCTCCTCTTTTGGACCATGGCAATTGGGACAGCTGGAAAAACTATGGAGAAAGCTGTGCCTGATGACATGGCAGACAGCTGTACACTGGAGAACATTACATGTAAACGCAGCTGAGACTTCTCCTGAAAGTAACAAAGCATACTGGGTGTTTCTGCAAATCACTGATGTATTGGGCATCTATTTCAGCTTTGAGCTCATCCTAGGAACTTCTGTGCAGCAGTGTACGGGCAACCACTGACAACCAGAGGTCCATATGTTCTAGTCACATAGAAATGGGGATTTATTTTATTTTATTTTATTTTAAATCTTAATCAGGTCTTTAAAGCCAATATCTACTCTGTAAATGGATGGGAAATATATTATTTATATTTTATTTTTGACCTAGGCTTGCATTAACTCAAAAGTCGGGCAGAAAATTGTTCTATTCCTTTTTTCTTTTTTTTTTCTTTTTTTTTTTTTTTTGTTTCACTATTCAAATTAACAGATGCACTTCCTATCATTTGGTACTTTTTCCATCAATAACACACAAATCCCATGGAAACATGCCAAAGATTTTCTTAGCAACCGAGCCTCTTGCCTGATATATGCGATTAACTACAACAGTCTGTTAAAAGCTTAAAATAAACCTGTCTTTTTTATTTAGAATTTCATATAGTGAAAGAAGATTCATTGGTAATGAATTTAGCACAGTTTCAGAAGAATTTATTTATTTTTATGGAGGCTGAGCACTCAAGGGATGTCATGGTAAAAGCATGTGTCGCCGTAAAGGCAAATCTGCTGGGATCAGTCCAATGACTGTGAGTTCAGGTAAAGTAAAAGCACTCTCACCAATGGATGGTATTGGCTTCCCAATGATTAAAATGTAAATTGATTCATGCCTCGTTACTGCATAATACTGCTGCAGAAAGCATCCTTCTCCACCAAGAAGTAGTAAATTCCATTATGAAAGATGGGATTTTGACAAGGTATTTTTAGTTCCAATAGAGTAAACATTTTGGAGACTCTAGGCACTGCTTTCTAATTCTCTGGAAGATGAAGACTAATCACATTTTCAGAAAACAGAAATTGTAGTTCTTCTGTCTTTGCACGTGTATAAAGTAAAACAGAACAAAATACCACAAGTTTATCCTATTTCTAGAGAATATTTTTTATCTTTGCTTAGAATAATCTCCATTGACTTCGTGGTCTTTGAATTAGACCCAGGGTGCAGGCTGATGGTATATGAAAAAGAATTATTTTTAGAAGCAGTGTACATAACTGCTATGAAAAGAAATAAAACAACAGTATCTGAGGTAAAGACTGACACTTACTTGAACTCAGCTTCCTAGAGGCTCGTGTGGTGTGCTTTTGTCGCAAGCTAACCAGGCATTTATGTTGCAGCCATCAAAAAACTCAGAGACCTTCGGGTCTCTCTGTAGGTATTAGACGGAGCTAGCATTTAAATATCCTATTTCTCCAACAATCCTAAAAGTAGGTGTCCATGAGCAGAAATTTTTCCAGCATTGAGAAAAAAATTACTATTAGGTAGGAGAATAAGAAACAAAGGAGCAAGAAAACACAGCATTTAGCCTTATCAGCTGAAGACCTTAAGTAGCCCTTTATTCTGGTCTTTTAAATAGTTTACGGACAATGGCAGCTTTAGTGATCTCATAGGAAGAATGACTTCTCCACTAAACCTGTTTGTTGAAATTTAATGATATGCCTCCAAGTACAATTTTCCTGATTTGTGCCTGCTGTCAGCAAGTACAATACATCATAACAACTCTTCTCTTCACAAGTGACCCACAAGATGTAACGCAAACAGCTGCAGTATAGTAATGTGGAATGATCTAAACGCCCGTGCTAAAGCCTCTTAAAGCTTTGCAAAGCTGTGCAACTAGTAAAGAAAAACGAAAAAAACCCTAAAAACTCTTGGCTTAGCAGGTTTTATGGCAAGAGGTTATTAGAAAAGTAAATATTACGTGTAACTTTGAAGACAAGGAATATTTCAGTTACCTGGAGCAGAGTGGCTTGAGTTGTTCCCCACTGCAATCGTTAGGGGTCTGTGAAATCATACTGGTGCCAAACGTTAGCATGGAGAATCGTATTTGCCCATGTTATGGCATGGTGATAAAATGCAATGACCAGTACCAACCATCTCTGTTATTTGCATCTGCTGCCAGGGGCTGGGAAAAGGGCTTCCACGGCCATTTTGACAAACACACTGGCATGCCTCAGTGCACTGTGCTTTTGCCTGATGCCGTTTCTAACCTTTATACCTCTGCTGCAGCGGTATAGAATGACCTTGAAATAATAGAGTCTTTTTTTGATAAGACTTGGTCTGTGCATAAATTTCTGAAGTAGTATTGTAGAACATTGTTTTGTAGGTAAGGAATGTATTTTCAGCTCCTAGTCTCCCAAAATACAGGTGGCAATAATTTCTTACAGATCTGATACATAAATAGGGAAAACGGTTCTGCAGGAATTGTGAGAAAACTCTAACTTTTTACTCCATGTGATATTTGCTTGCTGTCTGAAATAAGACTAGTTTTCTGCAATAAAAACAGTGTTTGAGGTAGAAAAAGAAGATAATTCAAACTGAGCCATGGCACCCCTGGAGCCAACCATTTTTAAGGCTGGGGAAGAAGTCTCTTCTTCTATGCACAATGCAGCAGTTCAGTTCTCATTAATTTCAATTAGAAGTTGATGAAGTTCTTTGGTTTATTACGCTGTCATTTGCACTACATTTTCAAATTGCAGCAAGACATTAAATATTTTCACAGGCAGTAACTGCTCACAGGGGATTTTATGCAGTGCAAGACACGTAATGAAACCCAACTCATTATTATTATTAATTGTTTGTATTACTTTATTGCTTAGGAGTTGTAGTCGTGGATCACAACCTCATTGCATGATGCACAAAGCCAGAACAAAAAGGGCATTACTTCCTTAATTGTTACAGATCTGAGGTCATCAGTGATATTGCTTGGCTTAGGAGCCTGAATTTGAATTTTCACCCTTCCAAAAGGCAGGCAATGCTATCTGACAAGTCAATTGGGTTGCCCGATGATAAGCGTTCAACCTGCTCTTGCAACATCTCTTAGGAATCAGTGCTGTCCTGATCAGCCAGCGTCGCTCAGCTGACCCCCAAGGAAATCCTCGGGCTGAGGCAATCCCGTTACTCATCGCAGCATCAGTCCCCTGGTGCTCCTCTGCCCGGAGTCCCACAGCCTCCCCAGTCCTGAAGAGCAATGAGCATCTCCCAGCCCTGCCTCGTTCATGCCAGTTCCTCGCATAGAACTGGCACCGGGATTTTTTGCAGGTGGTAAGAGAACGGTGAGGTATCTTGCTGTATGTGACTGCCTCAGGAAGAAAGGGCAGTTGCGTTTGGCACCTGTTTATGACTTCTCTCCTGGCTTTGCCATGGAGGGTCTGAGAGCCCTTCCACTCACATCAGGAGGCTTTCCTGGGACAAAAGGATGCTGCTGGCCCTCCGTGGTCCAAAGTGGATGCTAGGAGGCAAGATTAATGCAAAAGTCACCCTCCAAGTAGTGTTGCTAGGGTACAGCTAGTTTGAGGCCAGAGAAAAGGATGTGGCAGGGGTTGGTGTGAAGCTGGGCAGCAGTTCTGGATAAGTGGTGGGTAGTGAAACTCCACCTCCTAGAAGAGTTAAGCCACAAATAAATATATTTGATACATATGATGTTTGACATGTCTATATCTATATTTATGCAAGTTACAGGAAGAGCCTGAAGATGAGAGGCATGACTTGAGGCATATCCCCAGTTCTAGGGCCCTGACTGCTGGCAGCATGGGGTGGCCAAACAAGAAAGGAGGCCAGGAGAAGGCTTGGCTGAGATCTGTGTTAGTCATTCTGGGACCTGATAATTATCCAAGACGTGTCAGCAAGACAGGCCTGGACTGAACAGAGGAGAGAGGTCCAGAGGAATGTTAAACCAGCCCTATCGTCTGCATAGAGATATTTGCTGTATATGGGATCAGCCAGCAGCTATGTACAAAGAGAAAAGAAGAAAGAGTGGAGCTCCATTGGAGCATCTCAGAAAGAGAAGTGTGTGAGGACGATGGCCTGAAAATCATGTTAAGGTTTTTGAGAAATAGAAGGAGAAGCAGGAAGGAAGACGTCTGGAAGCTGGGGGAGAACAAGAAGGTATCTGTAAAAGGACGTATTTGTTCTGCAACGAGAGTTGTTTCATTCGGGTGCTAAACCAGCTTCCAGGCATTTGTGCCTGACCTTAGGATACCACTCTCCCTTTTCCCAGTGGATCTGTAGGGGTGCTGGTTTGTCCTCGTCCTTATGGACTGGTTCTGCCAGCAGAGCACTTTCTGGATGGCAATTGCCCTTAGCACAAAACATATATGGAATGGAGTCAGGGAAGAACAAAACAGTGGGAAAAAATTCAACTCATTTCTGTATGGAGGCTATGCCCTTAGGCTATATATAGACAGTATACTTCTTAAATGAAAGGAAAAAAACCGTTGTGCAGAAAACAGTTGCCAAAACCATAGTATCTTGCTGTCAGCCACCCGCAACCCAAAAGAGAATACCTCCCTGGAGTCATTTTAACAAGCACTGTATGTACACAAAAAGACACTCATACTTCTGTTAGAAACACTCACCAACAACTCCTAAATTTATAATTTCCAAAGGATGTCAATTACTCTGAACACTGGGTGACCTGGTGTGCGTGCAATCTTCCAAGCCCCAATATTGAAGAAGAACCTGGATGAAGGACCTCAGAAAAGATGTGGAATTCTGTAAATGTTCCCTGTTAACATAATCAGAAATTAAGCAGTTTTCTGAGCTGAGACCTCTCAGAAGTATTTCTGAAAGTGGAAACTCCAGATTTGCTGGGGTATAGATGTAGCAAGATGATTAATTTATTCAACCCTCAAAAACAGGAAAACGAAGCTGTCCTGATGGTTAACAGAGAACTGCACCCAAGCAGCGGCACTGAAAGTACTTGCACTGGGGCAGGTGGACATATAATAGCAGTATAATTGGACTGATAACTTCCTAGACATTTTTATCCAAAGCTTGTCATCCTAGATGGGGAAAAAAAAAAGGAAAAAAAATTTAAAAATATGTACCCTAACCTGCAACACCAAGGACATTTTGGACTCAGTAACCTCAAAAGCAGAGTAGTTTCATCAGGGGATGAAGAATCATGCTGAACTTGAGGAATCAGGCAGAAACCACTGCTTAATTAATGGAGAATCAGAACAGCTAAGTTAGGACATCACCATGAAGGAAATTTGAGATCACTTGAACATGCTGTCAATCCAAGCAAAGGGTTTGCATTCCCTCCTCGCCCATTAAAAAAAAAACAAAGGCTTGGGTAAGAAGTGATGTCAGGAGAAGTGGTTTTGTTCATTTTATAGTGGAATTAAGCCAGAAAAAAAAAAAAAAAGGCCAACAGTTCTAAGGAGGATAATAAATGAAGTGGGATTTTGGAAGACTTATCTCCAAAACTCCATTTTAAGTACTAAAGTGAAGACAGAAAACAGAGGGAGGCTTCAAATGAGCCATTCTGGCGAAGTGCTGCCTGCCCAGTGGGACACCTCTGCAGGCGGGCTGAGACCTCCCAGCAGCTGGGCCAGCTCCAGGGGAGGGAGTCAGGAAGGGATGTGGCTCAGCAGTTCCCCAGAGGAAGAGCTGAAATCCAGGCAGGTAAATGTAAGCCCAGCTCATCAACTTCACATGCCATGAAAACAGGTGAGTGGCTCACAGGAAACAAAACTCTCAGCACTGCTCTGAGCATGAACTGTGCTCCAAGTGTGTTGATTAACAACATTAGGGCTATCTTTAGGTCCTGAATGTTCCATGGGGGTTTTTGTTGGAAGGTGTCAGCTATCAAAGAAGTGGTGGGTTGGTTTTTTGGGGGTTTTTGTTTGTTTGTTTGTTTGATTTTGTTTTGTTTTGTTTTTCAGAAATATTCTAGTTTTAATAACAATTTTGTCATGAAGTTCTTCTCAAAATATCAGCAATGCCTCCTCTGGCAATATTCAACAGCTTTTTGGGATGTTCACTCTGATACTTCTGCCGCTCTCCACCAAATTCTCCTCAGCCGTTCATACTGTTCTGCATTGTATAAATTACCTGTCTACCAACCAGAGAAAGAAACCTGTTCTTTACTTGACTTGGGAGGTAATGAATTCAGGTCAATGTCCCAGCTCAATGCCACTTGGGGCTGTTTATTTAATGCAAGGGTTACGTAGGGCTGGTAGACGTGACACAGGAGGTATGAGAGATGTGCACCCTTGTCAAGTTGGGTGGCCAGGCAGGCAACATATGGCATTTCAAAGCCCCATGTATAGGTAAGTGCATCAAGCACCTGATCAACACAGTTCAGCTGACTTGGCTTGAGGCACCTGTTTCAGAGTGAGTTGAACTGGCTCCATTGATACCCATCAACTGAGGAAGCTCAGACACCTGATATGCTTCTATAACCTACAGCCAGATACCTAAACTTAGATTTCCTAATCTGTACCTGTCTCCTGCTCCTTCTCCACAGAACTGCCATGTGGGCATTGCAGAGGACTGATCAAATTCCCATCCTAGATGAGGGCTGCAGAGTCCAAATACATGTGCCATACACTGATCCACTCCCAGCTCTCTCAGCCTGTGTGTGAACATAAAATACCTGGAAAAGTCTTAGGTTTGTCACAGGACATGATAGGAGAGATTTTGAAACCTGAAATAATTTTGCATTAAGGGGAAACTGTTTCCTATCCATCTCTAGCTCCAGTCTTATCAGGTGTCTGAGACATTACATGTGATAGGAAAACCTCACTATGGGTTGATGAGACAAGCAATGAGATCCCAATCATTTCCTCAGATAAACAAATGGGGTCTTGCCAGGATTAGCAAAGTAAGTCTCAAGAGGGCAAACCGACCTTCCTACTCCATAAATAACAACAAAGGATGCTGAGAACAGAGACAAGAGCAGCAGTCACCTGAAATTAATGAAGAACGAAGAGTATGTCAAGGTGGAGAAGCATCAGTGTAAAAGCACAGCAGCAGTGATAGTACCCACAAGATGAAGAGAAGCAAAGGGAATTAATTCTCTTATCATTAAAGGGTGCTCCCTGGAAATAAATGGACTCGGTATAGAAATACATATTGCTCTGTCTGTTCTAGAGGCTTCACTCAAATTTTCACGTCTGATTATAGAAAAACACTTTGGTAGTTTCATCTTGTCACACACTGAAAAGAAGCCTATAGGCTGGTTTATGCCAATGGCAACTATCTTTTGAAATACATTTTTTGGCATTTAAAAGTATGTTTAATAAGAGAAGCAGGAAAAAAATGTAGCTACATACAAGAATGTATAAAGCATTAAAGAGACTGCAAAATTAACCATTCTTCTGTCAACTTAATATCAGTTCTAGTAAATATAACAAAAGAGTAGATATGAGATTTCATTATTAAACAACTGGCAGGAGAGATGTACAATCAATACCAGTAAGAAAATAAGAAAACCAGATTTTTTCCAAAGCAACTCAGTACCTTTTCAGTCACATCACAGATTTGGTTGATAAACGCATAAATGCCAATCCAATATATGAAATATATGTATATATAGGAAATTTCAATTACTATAGATTATATTTCTGCTGAATCATGGCTAAAACAGTAGATGATAAGACTAGTTAATTGACTGATCTCAAACATAGGCGTACCTAGGGAATCCTCACTAAGGAAGCACATTTTTAGTGTGTTACTGTGTCTCTTCATACTATTTAACTTTTATCAGCGAACTGGAAGGAAATATAATACTGCTGATTAAGCTTGCAGATAAAGCAAAAATTGGAGGATTGTTAAACAACAAAAAGGACGTGTCTTCCCTCCAACAGAGGCAGTAAACTGAGCACAAGCAAGCAAACAGATTTCATTTACAGTGAAGCCAAATAGTTACATACTTGGAAAAAGAACATAGTTTGTGCTTATGGGAGCAGAGATTATGAAAAGAAAAGAAGTTGAGGAGCCACAGTAGCTGGTAAGCTAATCATGAAGCTTCAGCACAAGGCGATGGCTTAAAGGGTTCACACGATCTTTAAATGCCTATGGGATGGCACACTGAGTAAGGGCAGGGGCTTCTATGAGCTCTGTCTTTGGCACCAGTTACTTGAAAAAAGAACGTTTCTGGCCTCAAGAGAAACAACGGGAAATTGTCCTTCATCATATCAGTCCTTTGCCCTCAAGTTAGCTCTGTGTGGAAAGCAGTTAGCATGTAAAGCTGAAAAATACCGGGGATTGTGGCTGTACACTGGATGCATACTTTTATCTATACATCCCATCAGTCATCAGCAATACACTAGATGACAAATTCCATTATGATATATTTCAGCAATTGTCATAAAATTTTAATAGAGCTCCTAATCAAGCTATCAGCTTTTCGGAGCTGCAGCCACATTTTCATTAGTGTTTTGAGCAAACTATTATAATAAATAATAAATAATAATTATTAATTATCAAGAGATGAAGCACGGATCATATGCCTGGGTCCTAGGTCACTTAGCTTTGAAGCTGCTCACATCCACATATCAATTTCAACTCAAAATTATATCTAATGACGATTCTAGCAGGCACCTGCACCAATCTACCTCTGCTTGACAGCCTCCTAAGGAAAGGACTCCATATAAACTTGGAGGGTATAAGGACAGTAAAGTGGCTACAGAGCCTGTTTCCAGAGGAGACAAGGGGAGCCTGCCTTGTTTAGCATCACAAAACAAAGCAAGAGTAGCTCCTTTCAGAAATACCTTGGAGCCAGTGGAGAACCAGAAAAGTACCATCAGGGTAATTTTGAAAATCAGAGGCTTTCTTGTCACTAAAGCAGTGAGAACAGCTTTCTAGAAGGAAGCATGGAGCAAAAAAACCTACTTATGTTAAGACTGAGCTCAATCAGCTTAAGCCAAGGATTATATGACATGTTCTCTTGTCTGAGTTTGGGACTGGGTCCCTTCTGCTCCTCTGCTGTTACAGTGAAATAGAGGCCGGGGCTCAGGAGTGGGTGCATCTTAATGTTGTATGAAGGTTATATGAAGGTCATAAATGGAACAAAAAGAAAATCTTTGGGAAAAAAGTGAAAGGGTTTAGGAGGCTTGAGTGCTATGGGGTTTTGCATGGGTGCAGCAGGGCACAGTGTCAGGATCGAGGTGAACTGGAGAATGTCTAAAATGAGAGAAAGAGAGGATGGCTTGATAAAAAAAGATATGACACTAGCACTGCTATAAAGCAATGGACTTCCTGAAGGTACAGCCATACCAACCAGACGTTCATTTTCTATTATAAAAGTCAGAAGTCACCTTAACAATCCAACAATGCTTGAAGGAAACTGAACCCTCAGAACAATGTACAAAATATTGTCCGATGTTTCCATTTGGGCAATAGCTAAATTGTACAGAGTAGCTGGTGGTGGCCGTGTGGGAATTGCACCTAAGAGGTTAAAAACACAGATGTCTGCTTATCTCTTACACAAACATTGTGGATGCAGATCCACAACGCTGGTATGAGAAACAGCCGAAGGAGGGAATCTTATGGCAGCAAGACGGCCCTGTTTTGGCTAAAGAATGCGGAATAAGCAGATAGACAGTTTTGACCCAGAATTTTGAAGGCCATGGTGCCCGGAGTGAGACCTTTTGCTTCATTATCTGCAAAATGAATATTAAAGCTGGCACCCCTCAATATGCTAATGAGCTAAAAGGAGTACATGCTAAACATATATCACTATAGTACTCAAATCCACTCAAACCATGTTAAAGGTCGCCCCTGGGAGGGAACAACTGAGAGTGGGGTATAAAGGATATTGAGGAAGTTACCCCCAGAGGGGAGAGAAGAAATTGAAGACCTCGAAGAGGCAGTCGATGGGCTGCGCTCCTCCTCCACCACACGCCTTCTTGGTAAGCACTTGTGATTTCACCTTTTTGGTGAGAATACATGGGATAGTATTTTGCTAACATTATAATTATAATCACAGTCATATATTAGCACTATTGCAGTGACTGCATTTATCAATGGCAATTCCAAACTCTTTAAATCTGTTACTTTAATAAACTTTACCTTTTACGTGACAGGTCACAATAGATATCTCTTGACCATCACTTTTACAATCAATGGGAAAGCTAGCGGTCTGAGCAACCAGGGTTTGATGGTGTGCCACTGGAAACGGGGTGAGGGGAAGAAGCCCTAGATCAGGTACCAAGATGTTACTGGCAGTGTAGAGGAAAATGACAAGTCTACTTTATTTTTCAGAAATAAGGTGATTTTACACTATGAAAAAATAAATCACACCAGTGACTCCACACAAACTATGGGCGTGCAAAAACTCCAGCAAGCCGTGGTACTAAGCTCAGCCAAATGCTAACATGAGCTGAAACCAAATACCACCATGACAGCAGTGATTGAGAGCGGTAGCCAGGATTGATCACTGCCCAAACCCTTCAGGAAAGGCTATAAGGAACAGGACAAAGCTTTGTGTCCATGGTGTGATCTTTCCTATGGCACCTCATGCCAAACTTTTTGCATCTGAGGGCCTTTCCGATAGCTTGCATGGACCAATCCTCCTTGGATTTATTTAGTCCTGCTATAACTACATTTATACCTCTGGCTTATCCAACAACCTTTAGCAACAATTCTAGAATTTAATTAAGCATTGCACAAAAAAAGTAGTTCCTTTCATTTGATTTAAATATGTTACATTAATGTCACTGATGCAGTTCTGGTAATGTTGTCACCACCCATGGTGTCATTCACTGTTTTATAACTTCTGTGCTATCCCCCACTCCATCCCAGACATTTTTACTTTCCCCCATACTGAAGAGATTCATCAACTGACTGCTGTCTCTTCAGTGAGGGCTTCTTACCAGCAAAGCAGTTGTGGGACAACATTCAGAGTACAAGGAGTAAACTGTCTGTGATACAAGATGTAACTTTATTGCTGTATTAACTACAGTCTGCCCTTAAATAATGAAAACATAGTTGAATTCTTACTTTCCAGGGAGATAGCTGACTGTGTTTTGGAAAGGTAAATCTAGTTTAATATTCAGGCAGAACCCATTATGGACAATGAGAGAGGAACAATTTCATAATTTTGCATCAATGACTGCAGACCATCCAGTGGCACCATTGACAGTAACCCGCCTTCAAAAGAGGAAGATCAGGAGCACACACCGTTTGGAGAAAACCTCTCTTAGGCTGAGTCAGGTGAAGTGCTGCTGTATTTGGGACAAGCCTCTGGAAAGAGGAGAGCCAAGAGTGTACTTGTAAGAAGAGAAGTAACCTCCTCCGCTGCTGAAAGCCTCTCTCACAACTGCAATGGCGATGCAGCCCTGGACTTGACCTCTCTTCAGTGCTAGAATTGTCTATGCTGCTTTGCAGTAGAAAGGTGAATTTAGAGCAACGAGGTGTCTGGAGTCCCAAGTACTTTCTTTTGTTATGCTATAGCTGAGCCTGCGTCAGGGAGCTGCGCTGAAAGGGGAAGGTATCTTATGCCACAAGCAGTGAGTCGGCATAAGAACCAACTCCAGGCTCAGGTTTAGTTTGTGTCTGTGGCCACCTTCTCCTTTGCTAGTTTTGATTTTAGACAGGGGCGACCCTGCTCATCTCATGAAGAATCATGATGAGCAGCAAGCTTGTGAGATAAACCTGAGCTATCACATATAGCATCCCTGGCTCACCCACATGTTGCCAGGCTCACTGCACTCAGAGGTGCTCCAGGGTTGTGGTCTGGATGCTCAGGAGTATTTCAGGACCTACCTCCACTGTTTTCTGTGCAGCTCAGTTCCTGAGTGCTCTTAGTTTAAGAGTGTTTTATAAATGGTTTTGAAACAGAGCAGGTGAGAATATCTCAGATCGATAGGTAACTGATTCCCTTCAAATTTGGGTTGCACTTCACTGGAATGATCTCAACTCTGAGGTGTCTTAGATCCTTGAGAGGGAGAAGACCTCAGAAAGGGTTACAGATACTTGTAAGTTAACTAGCACCTCTCTAAGACACACCACTGTTCTCACCTTTAAAGGAACTTGTGGTTACAGACAGGTTGTCACTGGCCCCCATATGAGCTGAGATGAAAACACAGCACTCCTCAAGTCTGAAACTGGACCAAGTGGGTATAGTTACTGAGCAGCTAAGTCTTCCTTAAGGCACCTGGGAGCCAGATGCTCTCAGCAGCTCTGGAAGAGTCAGATTCTGTGTACTCGTCATTCTTCTCCTGTAAGGTGGAGATGCTGATAATATATACTTATTTAATTGCGTTGGATTTAATCGGATAATTCCTCTCTTATTTAGGAAGAACACAGCGTTCAGTGTAACGGCACAAACCAGCCTGAAAGTCAAGATCATCTTAATGGAGACTTGAAGAACTGGTTTTCTGAGCAATTCCAAAATCATGAATTGCTGCCTTCTGTCACGAAAATGAAGATTTATTTTTTTTTTTACAAGTACAAGATGAAATATGCATTTGAAACTTTTATTATTTTATCATGTATTTTTATTTCTTTAATGCACTTTCTCTTTCTTTGAGGCGTCTAGCTTCTAACTTTCAAGGTTTTCTCTGCAACCATAGGAAAAAACCACCCTGGATTTTTAAAATCAAAGCTAAAAATCTCATGGGATTTGCAGAGACTCAGCAGCCCTGAAATGAAATGCGGTTCCCTGAGGTTTAGGATCACAGAGATGTAAACATGCCTGCCATGGAGGACTACCCAAATAAACTAAAAGTTTGGGAGAACTAAATTTTCTTTCAACTTGGTTATGCTGATATAACTAGGAAAAAATAAAGACATTTGATAACATTGTAGAAGCTATTGTTTTCAATGTGTTGTAATAGTGAGGTGGCAACCTTTTGGGGATCAGTGCATAACAGTGAATCCCACTAACACAAGATAAGTTTATGTTGAGTTTCCTGAATATCATGTCCATCCAGGAGGTTTAATCTGGTGGGTGTTATGAAAATCTCCTGTGGCTGGGATGGAAGAAGAGATAAGTGATGGGTTGGTGAGATTCACAGGATTACATGCCTAGGGACTTCTGCTGGGCTGCCTTTCAGCTATTGCTGCTGCCCTATGAGTGCTTCACAGTGTTTACAGAAATCATAGACTCATAGAATGGTTTGGGTTAGAAGGGACCTTTAAAGGTCATCTAGTCCAACCCTCTTGTAATGAGCAGGGACATATTCCACTAGATCAGGTTGCTCAGAGCCTGATTCAACCTGACCTTGAATGTTTCCAGGGATGGGGCATCTACCATCTCTCTGGGCAACTTGTTCTAGTGTTTCACCACCCTCATCATAAAAAATCCTTTGCAAGCCATCAAAGCGTGGCTTTTCCACCCTCATCTGAGCTTTTCTTCTTCCTTCAACCCAGTTCCCATAGTCTGCCTGTGGCAGTCATCCTGCTCCTGCTGAAGGCTATATAGGTACCTTTTAAGACAATGAAAGAAGACAACATTATGAGCACAATCAAAGATTTGGATCAGGGGCTGCAAATGTGCTGAACAGTCCCCAGGCATCTGCAATGTTAGAGATGGTCTTGCTGTAGCTCTGCAGTTAATTAACTGCATAAGTATAAAACATAAACCAACATTATCAGGACCATGGTGATGCAATTGCACAGAAGAGGGTTTAAGCATCATAATAAGGAGTGAGAGAGAAGGTAAGCATCTGAATGACCATTTTGTTGGATGTTCCTTCATCTCTATGAAAATATGGTAATTATCTGGACAAATGAGATACATCCTTTTGAGGGCTGAATTCTAAAATTAAGCTCATATTTTATTGTGGAGCAGACATTTATTTACACAATTATCCTGCTTATATCACTGTGGACTTCCCTTGAACCGTGCATAGCCTCAAGCTGGGAGACTACGGTAGGCACTTTCTATACTTCCCTGATGTCTGTGCTTCATCATAAAAAATAAGAAGCAGAAAAATAGATTAAGAAATCTAAAAGCAACTTTCTTCTTTGTAGAAAATAACTCACGTCACCTATCGACTTCCTAAAGCTGTACCTTTTTGGCATCGCTTTATCAAGCAAGATGACCACACAGCCACATTCTGCCCAGCTTGGGTACAGCATCAAAAAAAAAAAGGACATGAGAGAGAGGGAAATGGACTGATACATCTGGTTTCATAAACGACACTTCTGCTGGAAAACAGGTAAGTTGTAGGGAAGGAGAATCCAGTATATCTGTGTAGATCCAGTGACTCCTCTCCATCCCCAGGATGGTAGAACCTGCATCTCTGACACCACACAGTGGAAATGAAGGCTCACTTGTATGC
The DNA here is from genome assembly GCA_013400195.1 of Aramus guarauna. Taxonomy (NCBI): domain Eukaryota; kingdom Metazoa; phylum Chordata; class Aves; order Gruiformes; family Aramidae; genus Aramus; species Aramus guarauna. The sequence goes on along the minus strand of VXBL01002513.1, from coordinate 205,607 downwards.
TAGCTTCTATGGCTTGAAGTTGAGCCTTCCAGTCCTCTTAAATCCTTTATTAGAAGACACAGTTCAGCATCCTGGAATGTATGTTCCTTCTAGCATTTTGCTTGGTGACTAAGAAAATCATCAGAGCCAAGGCCCAAGAACTCTATTGAAAGGGTATTTTATGTCAAATATTTGCATACAGTAGATAATGTGCACTAGCCCACAGCATCCCAAATATTTAAAGCCAAAAATACTCAGATCTCAGATGTCTAGATGTGGATAACAAACCTCATTAACAGCAAGTACAGATGGCTACGTAGACTTCAGGGAAGTCAATGGTGCCCTCTAAAGGAAACTCATGTGATACACTCTTGACAGCCGTTGTACCCATTGCCTGTACAGCCACTGAATAATCCATGAACTATTTCTGAGCAATAATTTAAATAATTAGTAAGATGACAAAATACAGAGTCCTTAATATCCCTTTTGAATTTGGGAAGGACAGTCCATGCAAAGTTCAGGTTTTTTCAACATTTATTGTCCCGGGTAAGAAGGCATCCTTGTCCCAAAACCTACGTAAACTTTGTTGGGAGCAAGGCCTCAGCTCGTGGCTCAGAAAAGAAAGCTACATTGAACTAGCAGAACAGTCTGCACAAGTGAAAGTGGGCCATGATATATTTCATAAAACTTTATCCTGAGACAAATAACATAAACCAGGAGCAGGTATATAGAGGGTAGTTTCAAGAGCTACTCAGGAACGAAGTGTGTGAATAAACAAGCACCAGAGAAGACCTAGAGCTCTGTAAACGGTGTTTTGTCTCGGCCTTAGCCAACAGGAGTCTGCAATTACTCTGCTATTCACTTATAAAATTAAAAATATTCTTTTTCAAGAAACATGAAGTACCATGAACAATAACACACGCTTTGTTTCAAACTTCCAGTTGAGGTCTGGCTGATTGCACCAGCCAAAGAACATTGTTTGGCCAAATCAAGGAAAGAGCTATTGATATTGATTTCCAAAGTACCGATTTGAAGATCTTATACATGGGTATACATTATTTCAGGACAACAACAATCTTCTGCCCAGGAAGATTAATCTTGCATTGAATTCAATAAGTACTGCAATGCTTTGCTCCTCAGGAAACCAGGACAATTATTGCCAGGTTTTGTGACTACCACCTATTAAAATTAGGATTTATTTGATTAAGTTTTGGAGGAACTCTAGATCTCAGAGTGTAATTTATAACTGAGAAGAAGATAGAAATGTTAATACTGCTTAGAATTAAATATTTCTAGTGAATGTTGTAAATGTTGCTCATACTTTAAGTAAACTGATTTTTTTCCCCTGGATTGCAGGTATAGTATCACAAGGATGCTGTGATTTATCAACTAAAGCAAAGTTACACCCTTTGCCCACAAAAGTTACATCCATGTGCCAGCATATGGGTTGTATTCACTAGAAACCAACAAAACAAATCAAAAAAACTCAAAGACACAGGATTTTCAGAAGACATTAGAATATTCTTGGGATCATTTTCATCCTAGATGTATGCATTTCTTCAATAGAAGAAACTACACATTGCAGCTCAAGAGTACACATTGCACTTCCAGGAGTGAAGATGGGTCAAATGCCTTTTCATTAGAGTACCTGAGGTTTGGATAGAGGATGCCCAGACACACATGAAAATGGGGGTGGTGCTGTATAATGCATGAGAACATGGACATTTCTAGTCTAACTTCCATCACCAACGGGTGTGACTTGGAGAAGGTCCTTCGTACCTCTTGTTTCCTTATGGTTTCCACATTGGTGGTGTGAAACCAACAGGCTTAGAAAGCACATCAAGACAAAATTGTCTCTGAAACCCAAGCGCTGCTGCTGTTGTTCTATATGATGGGTTACGAGACAAGGAAAACCACATACCAAATGAACAAACGATTACTAGTTAAATAAGAATCATTCCTCAAGGCTTGGGTGCTTGGTTCACACAGGCAGTTTAAGGTTTAGTTTTGTGCTTGCTTCGACTGAGAATTCAAAGCCAGAAGTAGCTTTATAGCAAGAGGAAGGTCAGGCACAGGAGTTCAGTTTGTGCCCTTTGCCAATCCAAACACAATTTCTTCATGCTGAGTACTAGTAATTAACTGATCTCTAGTGAATTACAGCACCTGGGTTATCCATCCTTGCTACCATGAGAATTATTAAGTAGCAAACCGTGAAGCCTACAGCTCATTAGAAGCTTTTTAAAACACAGCAGCGCATAGCCTGAGTCCCACAGACTCCCAATATATCACAGCACAGAGAATAGCAATGGAAACAAGAACACTGGTACAATGGGAGAATGTCTGGGAAGGTCTGGGATGAGGGAGCAGCAGGAAGATGGGCAGAAGGGCTGTAAAAGGCACCCAGATTAGCAAGTCATCAAGATCCTAGCATAGCAACATGCAGTTTTTCAGGTTACTTGGAACAGGAGGAGTGGCCTATATACAGACTAAAACAAAGACTTAAGCCAGTGAGGGGAGATGGTGGGAAGATAAAGAACATGCCGGAGCCCTTGGCAGCTCAGAGAAGGTGCAAAAGGACAGTGAGAAAATCCTAATGACTCACAGAGGTGGGACAGAACTGACACAGAAATCATGGGCAGCTCCTAAAGGGTACAAAGGGCACTTCCAAAGCCACCCACCCTCCCTGGCCAAAGCAGTGACCAGGAGATACAAGGACTTCAGAGCAGGCAAGTCTTGTTCCCTGTGTCACCATAAGGACCCCTTGTCCAGGCCAACAAGTATCTTGCTGCCTGGTCACTGGACAGACCACCTGAATACCTGCATCTTAGTACTCATAAGCTGGTGTGTGAGTACAAGTGAAATCAGTTTCAAAATAAGATCACTTCCCCTTCCTACGAGGCCTTTCCTACCCTCTTGCAACATGACTTCCAGCCACAGGTGAGAAGAAAAACAGCACAACATGGCTGGTAGGGAGCTCCAGAGTGAGGAAAGAAACTGTGGGAGAGGAGATAAAGGGAACGTAGGCAGAAGATAACTGTGGTGCTTAGGGGACAAAATGTAGAAGGCTGTTCAGACAGAATGAATGAATGATGGTCCATCAAAAGGAAAGACATGGTGGAAGCAACAAGAGGAATTTATGACAGTTAGAGGGAAAGAGAAGAAAGAGGTTTGTGGGACAAGGGAAGATTCACGGAAATTAAGGCAAAAAGTCCTGAAGACAAAGTTTGAACAAAATGTTTCAGGGAACAGGAAAATGGAGAAAAAAGGGTATTGGAAGGATGAGCATGCATGAAACAGCTATTATGGAGAGAGAGTTAACTTAGGATTTGTGTCCTGAATACAATGCAGTCATATTCAAGAACAGATGGACACACAGGAGGTGTCTGAGGCAACTTTGTGCAAGTAGCACGAAGGAGCTTTGTGCAAAGGATTTCTGCTGGAAGGGAGCATTAATACCAGTGGGATGTAGCAAGGATGACAGAATCATAGAATAGCTTCGGTTGGAACCTTGGCAGGTCATCTGGTTCAACCTCCTGCTCAGAGCAGGGAAAGAAAATAACACATAAGAGATGAAAAATTCTCTTGCATCTTCACAGATAGAAAGTTAAGCCTTAGCTACACACCAGAAATGCATATCCAAAGTCAAACTTTCCCTTGGTTCTCTACGGCTGATGTTCCCCTCTGGAAGCAATGCTCATCTGACAGATTACTGGAATTGCTACTACAGTTGCTCTGGATTCTTTGCTATGGAGCACAGAGGGGTTTTTGCATATCAAAACCAGGCAAAAGACACACATGACAATCAACCTGTAGCTTGCTCTAAACACACATGCACATCTGACGCACAGCTGATGCTAGCACAAAACAAAAGACAGGAAAAATATTTCTCATGCAAACTGGGTTGGTGGTTAATCAAGTGAATCGTACCTTTTAGAGAGGTATCCTAGCAACTCCCCAGCAGCCACATGTCCCAGCTGACAGTGCACACTGATGCAATTGTTCTCCTCCTGCAGACATCAAAACTTTGCAGCTAATCAAAGAGATAATTCGAAACAGGAGACCACGTTAAATTTGATCCAACAAAAGGGAATTTTATAAATGAGCAATGTCACCCAGGGCATCTCTCATGCTTGAAGTTGTCATCTCAGAAGAAGAGTAGGTCATGCTTAGTGAAGCCATGAAACTCTGGGAACAAAACCTCCCTTCCTGCAATTGGCAGCACAATTCTCCTGAAGGTGCTCACTTCTGCCGTGTAGATTTTTGCTGGTCTCCACTTTAAAGCACTATGCAGAATTTATTACTATTTTCCTGAATAGCAAAGACTCACCCAAAGGACTCTCTAGAGCACAAGTATCAGCAAAGGCCCTGCTGATGCTCTTGTAGCCATTTGCCCCAACGTGTTTCCCTGAACAAATTCCTACTCCTAACATGACAGATCAGATATTCTTTCACATCTCCTGACAGTGCAAATAGGCTTTGGGCTAGCTGCGCTGGGCTAGCTGCATTAGACTTTCTGTCTCAGAACCAGCAATGAATCTGTGGCTACCAAGTAGCCGAAGCACATCCTCTCCAAGTGTCATCATTTTGGAAGCATTGTAAGATTTGCAATTCACCTCTTTAGGCGTGTATGCAACAGGCAAAGCAACATCAGAAACACAGGATTTATTAGGGTTCTGAAAAATCATTTTTTTTTTTTTAAGTCTTTAGGTAGCCCAAAGATACCACAGAACTAAGAAAAATATTCAACACATTTAAGCATTTCCCAGTTCACTCTTCTTACCGCTGTAGTGTTCTTCAAGCTTCAGTTTAGAGTAGTGAAGGGCATTCGAAGTTCTCTTCCTACAGCTTATAGCTCTTCTCCTGGATTACAGAAGATCTACCACACTACCCCCACATTCCACCATTCCTCTCCTCTCTCAACAAGAAAAATGTTTATTCTTAAAACTTCCTGTTTTCTCTTTCAGCTGAGCCCTGACCACCTTCATCAAATGCTCCTCAGATACTTTTGTTTGATGACCACTCCCCTGGGGATCAGACCTGGAAGACCAGTTTGCCTGGGGCAGTAATCATCTCCCTGATTATTCCAGCAGCACAGTTAATCAAGCTTTAATACTCTTTTCTCATTAGAATGAAGGAATTTCTTCATCACCTTTGGTGGTTCAGAAGGAAAGCAAAACACAACAGATATAACAGCCACATGATCCAAACACCTAACAAACTGAATTCACAACTGGACGTAGACACAATATCATACACAAATTATCATTAAGGCATTTGTTACCTATTTTTATCGCAAAAGATGAATTCTTCTGCAGTCAATCAAGTGTTATGAAACACTGCCACCACTAAAAGCAACATGCAGACTATCTGGACACAGTAGTTGAGACTGGGGTCAATGGCCTACAGGGGATCAATGTGCTGAATCCTAAGGTCCGTAAACTCTTTTAAGACCTTGCAAAAGTTGCTTCCAGTCAGTAGAAAACTTACTCGAGAGCAGAAACACTGCTGACAGATGTTAGAAGGACCCAAAGGTTTCCCCCCAAAACCAGAAGATTCCCTCTCAAACTGCTGGCTTTATATACTTTAACTGTAATGGTATTTGCGTACAAGTAACTCTAAAACTGGAAAGGGCAGCAAGAGAAGAGAATAACCTGTAGAGACAGAGAGCAATGAGAGGAAAAGGGAAACTATACCTGTGATACTGTTCCCAGCAGATTAATTTATTTTCACCTTCCTAACGCAGATACACTTTTTTTTTTTTAGTGCAAGTCACTGCAGTGTTTGCTTCAGGAAGAGTCTGGTAAGAGGACGTGAACATTTGTGAACTTAAGAAGGGGTTGATAATATGAAACAGCTTAGAAACTATACATTTGTAATTGAAACAGCAGGGCACATCAGTTCAGCACGATAGTTAAGAGTTTGCCAGATGTTAATGGGTTGACTTGCAAAGAAACAAAACACAACCCTCCATACACTACATGATCCTTAATAACCGCAGCAGCTACATCATTGTTCTATGCCTTAGAATCTTCAACCACAGGAAAGAAAAATAAACACCCCACCCCAGCAGTATCTTCAGGAGCAAAGCCCTGCCTTCTAGAAGGGCAGCAGTCACCCACAATTAAGACATCCACTCGCAAACACCCACAGTGTCTACCCGCAGACTTCCACCTCTCACACCACAGCATTCCTCAAAGAAGTCATTGCAGAGGAGTAACACAGATAGTTACATTTGCTGTTGCTGGTCAGAATTGTCCTGATATTCTGACCATCTGGCAAGCAAAATGAACAAGCTTAATTCTCTAATATAATAATCAATATATTGGGACTGTAAGCAAGCAGGTGAACACGAGTTGATGTTCACTACAGGGTGCCTAGTGAGAACAGTCCCACACACTGGGTCTGGATCTGTGACTAATTTTCTTTCTGAATGGGGGAGCAAACAATGTTATTGCGTGGTGCAGACACCAGCCTTTCTTTTCAGAAGAGCCATTGTGTTCAGAGAAATCTTGGCCCAAAGCATCCTGAAATCATGAGAATCCTTCTCTGTATTTTAGCATGTTTTTAATCAGGCTCATGGGGAGCATATCAGAGAGGCATTTCAAAGTCTGTTGTTCTAGTAAGGAATGACTTTCAGCTTATTTTCTGGAATGCCTCTGCTAAATCCTTCATTACCTACCTTTTTAATTTGTGTATATGGCACCATGCAGTGAATAACATCACTAGCAATGTTGCTACCAACCCTCCCTCCTTCCCCAGTATCAATAACATAACATAGAAAGTCAGAACTTTATGTTAAAGATGATGCTACACACAAAAATTTTACTCAAGTCATTTAATAAAACCATTTTGTTAAGAAAATGACTTAGTAATGATTGGCATTTACATAGAAAATTCAGAAATTACAAAAAATTGGCATTATATAATAAATATAACATGAATATATGAGAAGAGTTAGACAAATTTGGTAGTAAGGTCTACAGAAAACCTATGCAGAAGAGAGCTCACCTGTTCCTGAGTTAATTATGTTTCTGTTGATGTTCTTTTGAGATAACATGATTGCAGCATAGAATATTCTCTTTCTACCTGAGCCTTTGTGCTAGGCACGTCTCTTCTATCCATCTCATGATACTGATGTTACATGTGCCTTCTCCTGACACAGTTAAGAGGCTCTCTGAATGTCTGAGAAAGAAAATATCTGAGGCCTAAAAGAAGTACTCTAAATTAAAAGCAATGTACTGTGAGCAGCCTACAGGTAAAAACAAAACAACCAGAACAAATCCCAAACAAAACAACCCAACACTTCCTATGCTGGCCAGCCAGAGATGCTCATCTAGTACCTGCCCTGAATGCCAGGGCTGCCACAAAATGTCTGCCACCTTCTTGGCCAACTCATTCTGCAATAAATAATAATGCTGCCTTGTGAAAAGTATGATTTTACTTAACATACCATTACACATCAGTAAGTCTCAAAATTTGAGAGAGTGATGGCAAGAGAGAGAGGGTGAGAGCAAGCAAAGGATAAGAGTGAGAGAGAGAAGGATGAGGGGGGAAGAGAGTGAGCGCGCAAGACAGCAAGATTGAGAGGGAGCACAACGGATGCATAAGGGAGCATAAGCGAAGGGCGTAAGAGAGCATAAGCCTCTGCAAGTCCTTCCACTCCTACAGCATCTCTAAAAACTCCATGCTCCTGAGCCTCTTGGACCCTGAAGCACAGCTGCAGCGTCAGATGGTGCCATGTCACAACAGTGACAGTCGGTCTGGAGCTCAAGTTGGGGCAAAAACGTCTTCTCTGATTGACTGAAGCATCCAGCCAGCACCTATCTCATCTACCAAAGTACCTCAGGACACCTTCCCTGTCTTTTTGCCAAGAAAGTCACGGCCAGATCTCCAAGGTCTGTATTTGCATATTACATTTTAGAACAAATTTCCTGCATATAGGTTAGGCTGCTCTATCAAAGTGCATCTTTCCTCTATACATATATCCATTTATGTAAATTATTCCTTCATAAGGCTTTTCAATATATCTGAAATGTTTAAAATCTGTATCTAATAAATATTACATGAAAATATTTTTTTCAGTATTTACATACAAAACATATAAAATCATGATCATTGTAAGATTACTTCTTCAATTTCATCTTCTAAAGAACCAAGGGTCTTAACTCCTGGCTTGCTTGTAGTGTGTTGCAAACGGTGTCTGGTTAGGTTTCTTCCTTCACTGAAAAGCTCACTGTCTTCTTTAACTCTACTGTTTTTATCAACAAGAAGAGTATTACCAGAGTCCCAATCTACGTCAAAAGGTGTTGTATCATTATTTTTAGAAAGAAGGATGGTACCGGCACCGCTTCCAAAGAGTTGTTCCATTAAATTTGACTTCTTTTCTTTCTTACTATTGAAATCTGTATTTTTCTTAACATTTTCTTCTAAGTTGTCACTTTTTTGAGTAAGCCAGCTCGGTCTCCCTGATCCTTTCCCAAAGGAAGGTACGTAACTACCAAATGTTAACTTATTACTTAAATCTTCAGTCCTTAGACTTCGTTGCTTCTGCCCTTGTGCTCTTGTGACATCATCCTGGCTGTCACCTACAGGAAATCCATTAGTAACCTTCCCAGGAATCTCAAAGAATTGGTTAGTTTTTTCTTTTTTCTCCAGGGAATGAGATTTTCTTGCTGCATTTATGGGTGGCGCTTGGGAAGCAGGTTTCATGTTCATTGCATTTTGAGTTTCTCTATCAATTTCTTGCATTTTAGCAAGCAGGAACTCTCTTTTTCGCTGTTCTTCCAGCATTTCAGTGCTTTCTCTCTCTGCTTCAGGTTTGTGAATTTCTGTCTCAATCTTTGTTGTCTCTTTATCCAATAAAAAGCTGCTTTCTTTTTTCATTTTGTCATATTCTTCTCTTTCCCACTCTGCAGGAAATGTTTAAACATTATTTAAAATGTTTTAGTTCTAAAATGCCTTTAAAAGAATATTTTGAAAATCATGCAATCAAAAGCCATTGAATTTTTAGTATGCTCTTCTATGTGTAATGTGGTTTTCCTACTGCAAAAATAAATCCTCCAAAAATTATAGCTAAATTCACACCAGGTTCTCTGCTAAGATAGAAAAGCTTACTGTCATCTTCCAAATGGATTAGGACATTACTCACGTTTTAGAATTTTCAGAGGAATTTCATTTCTGCCACTTGCCTTCCCATTTCCTGGGTTTGAATGAATATGAATACCACATCACTGATTTTAAAAGTTCTGCCTTGCACAGTACTTTATTTTTCTTTGTCAGCACCACTGACTTCAGGATGATTCTGGGATACGTAGTTTTGGTTTGAGGTTTTTTTTTTTGTTTTGTTTGTCCCCATAAAGGGAACTACTCCTGTGATGCTATCGGGTCATATTGACAGGAGTCATTACCAGTTTCAAGTTGTGAATAATTTAAAATATACTGCATCTGCTGCATAAAAAAAACCACCTTTACACAAGTGTTCTGTGCATCACCATGTGAACTCAATGAGAGTGTCTGTGCAAATATCAAATGTCAGTTTGTACAGCTATAAAGGGGCACCAAAGGTGCTGAACAGCAATAAGGTTCTAGACAGAACTTGCAAATAATTATGTGTACAAGAAAAAGGAAGCTTTCCAAATATTTCTGTCCTCAAAATATTTTTCTATCAAGACAACAGACATGTGTTTGGTCAAAAGTTGAATATGACTACTTGGGCCCTTCAATATACTGGCACTCCCCTTTGAACATTTTATTCAAATTTCTGACAGATATTTTCACAAACTTCCATGTTATCCATTGTACTTCAGATCAAGCTTACAGAAATAACTGCAACAGTTCAGTTAATATATTTAATATATTTTTTTCAATAGCATATCATTATACCAAAGTAAGGAGCTACCTTTCTGTATGTAACGAGGGGAAAATATCAGCTTGTAATATAAGATGGGAAAGGAGGTCAGAATATCTTAGAGACTCATGTAAGTTGTGCACTGATGTCAGTGGAGGTAGGAGATTTTACACAGAATTTATGTCTGAAAGCAGCTATAGATTTTTAGAATTCTTCTTTATCATCTAAAATGAGTGTTTCTGTTCCTTAACTATAATCACTGAAAGAGTATTTTAACACGACAGGATGCAGTTCATCTAAAATACTTGAGAATATTAAGAAATTTATGAATGTAAGTCATTAAGATGTTGTGGCAACCAAATTAATAAAAAAGCAATATTAAAATATTACAATGGAACCTGACATTTCTTAAATAGCCACACCAAATGATTCAGATAACCACGAGTGAAAAGAGAAACTACAATTTCAAATGATACAAGGGAAGTAGATTTGTACTGAAAAAACAGGCCATATTAAGGAAAGCAAATTTGTTCTACAATAGTAAAAATCTATTGCCGACCTCAATAGCATCTAGCAAGTCAGAGATAACATCAGCATTTACCTGCTATGTCATCCTTGTTTTGTAAAGCAAAATCTCTTCAGGCTTCAGTATTTTTTAGTGGACAGCATTTTTTGCTGCTGCATACTTAATCAGAGCTGAGTACAGGCTACAGATTACTCTATATCTCATATTTCTTTCCGATTCTCTTTGCATAATATAACTGAAAATAATTTTCCACTGTAGTGATCTCTGCAAAATCATTTTGCTCTTCTCACAAGAAACTAGCAGTCTCACTTGATTAGTATTCTATGGTGTATTTTCCAGCCTTCAGCCACTCTTTTCCTTACCATCATGTAGTTTTTGAACCCTCTCCTCCAAAACCTGTATTTCCTGAAAACGTTTCAGTTTCTCTTCCCTTTCTCTGTCTTGGTCTTGTTTTAGGATGTCTGCTTGCTCTTTCTGTTCTTTGTCTTGAGTTTCTTTTTCCTGAAATAAATTGATACCAAATAGAAACAGATGGAGAAAAATAATCGATAAAATAAACAAATAAAATAAATCATATGAACTTCTATGTCATCCTGAAATCACATTCTTAATGCTAAACATAAAAATGAGCAAGTCATCTAAATCAAGCCAGCTTTGACGACCCTGAGGTTTGGCCCTAAAGTCTTACCACCTCTAACATACTTTTATGTACCTGAAACAAAATTAATAGACATCAACTCTACTCTGTATTACACGTTTCAGGAAAGCTGCAGCTCCAACGTCATAAAGCAAAATTATCGTTGCGTTAGGACAGTTCTCTTTAGAAGCCAGAATATGTCTTTTTCAAGGGCTTTAATAGAAGGCCAGACCTCACCACCTTATTCTGTTAACAAGTAAGCAATTAGTTACCCTCTATTTACACAATCTGATCTTTTTACTCAAGTGACTGGGTTGTAGATTGAGACAGTTTCACGGTGGTACTTAAAGTTATGGAGTATTAAGTAACAAACAGTGAAAGAGAAAGGTTAAATCTTGGCTGAAAAATTCAGCTACTGAGTATGCATACACATTTAAATGAAAGAACCTGCAGAAAAGATATTAATGTCAGCAGTAAAAATCACTAACGCAAAAAGTGGTGGCAATGAAGCGAAGAGAAAGCCAGCATAATCCAACATGTGGACGCTAACTTTGTAGCTTGTGCTTAATTAAATAAGTAAAATAGCTTCTAGATGAAAATACATTTCTAAGAGAAATAAGAGAAACAGTTACTACTTAATGAACAAATAAAATATAACTATTAGCCAAAACAATGGCAAGTATTTTCCCTTCAGGTACAAGATTATCATGATTACATTTAAAAAAAAAACACATAAAGTTCATAAAGAGATGGCCACCAAGTATTTAAAATGCTTGACTTCGAAAACCGATGAAGGCGCAGGCTACCCAAATCTAATTTATGTTACATAAAGCAATAGCCATATAAAAACTAGAGAGGCTTGTAAGACGACATATAGTTGGATTCCCTGAGCTGCGCTTGTACCAAATCTGCAGTTCCGTAACTCACACCTGTAGTATATGCTGGAAGAATCCATATATTAAACTACATCCATACTTACAGAAAGGATTTTAGAAGAGAGAACATATGAATAAAATAGCCATGAAAAAGCTTTAGTCCTACCAGGAAGCCAGTCAAGACCATCATCAGAGCATTATTTCTGACAAATAGTCCTACCCTTATGTAATCAGAATTTGTACAATTTGTACCAGAATCTGTGTCGTTCTGATTTGCAATACTTTACAAATCTCTTTGTTTTAAGCCTGAGGTCACAGAAGTATTAGCAATACTTCTAATGGTACTATTTTATAATAAAAAGGGAAATGGAAAAATAAAAAAAATCCAACCATATTCACAAAGCTGGAAAAAACAACAGGAGAAATACCAGCACTATGACAATAAGAGGAAGTGTTAGATTTATGCATTGTGAAATAAATCTGGAAAGTAAAAGAAACCATAATTAAGACCAAAGCAAGAAGAGAGACAAGGCAGACAGCGCTGCTATAACAGATTGCTCAAATAAGCATCAGAAATAAAGAAAAGGGGAGAAAACCAAAATGAAGTCTTAAAAACTCCAAAGAAATTAGAGTGGCAGAAAAAGAAACAAATTGAGTGAATGGTTATCACTAAGACATAGAATATGATGAACTGTCACAAAAATGGAACATAATATTTCTGGAAGGGTAGAGTTTTTCTTAAATATCAGAATGTTTTCTAAATTATATTTTCTATATTTGTATATTTACACATTTTCTAAAACAAAAGCTCTGCATCAAACATTTGGTCTGACAGGTGAGTAATCTGGAGCAAGTCTCGAATTTTTATGGAACTCACTATTTTAGGAAGAATGCCTTCTTTCTTGTTTACGGTGTCACCACTGACAAGTTCTGATTCTGGAAGAAATTCTATTGGTGAGAAGTATCCACTAGTCTGTACGCCTTTTGTGAGCTGTGCTCCTTTTTTAATGTTTTGGTTGTTGGCTGTAGAAAATACAAAGAAATCAAATCATGTTTTCATTTGACAGTACCCCACTATATACCTATCTCTCATTTTTAATGATTTGTAGCAAACATAAAAGACTGTATCAGAGCCAATGGAAGTGCAAAGTATCAACAAGTTTCGCATAGTTGCTTTCAGCATCTGTAAAAGCTAATTAAAACAAATTGCATGCAAAATTTCTATTAAAAAAAAATAAACCCCTCACTTTAAAGCTACTTATAAAGTCATTACAGTATACTGAATATTTGTTTAAAAAATCCCCACAAAATATCTCACTCATCTTACTGCTTGTCATAGAAGCTGCATGTAGAGAAGCAAACTCATAAAATCAAAATTCACTTATTTGCATCTTTGAAACACATACACTTATCTCTATGGAATGACATTTTTAAAAATATGAACCTAAAATGGAGTAATAGTAGAGTATCTATAGTAAAATGAGCAGCAGACAAACTGTTTGAAATGCTGGCATTAAATATTTAAAACAGTCCCATAAATTCCTGCTTCTTCTGACAAGTAGATTCTACTGATCCAGTGAAAACAGTCTAAGTACACACACATATTTATGTAGCTAGCATAAGGCCTGAGGCTGCCTTGTCACACCAGAAGAAATCACTGCATTGATACTTCTAGAAGATTATGTTCTGGGACATATGTACTTTTTAAGTAAAAAGAGAGTACAGTTCATCTGACAGACAGTAAATTTGAATTAGCAAAAAATAAATAAAAAAACATCATCAAAATATTCATAGCAGTGAAGTTAAATATTTTTAAAGCCTCTGTAATTTATTGTCATGTAAGAATTATCTATGATCTATTAGAGAATCTACTAAACAACCTTCCCCTTCTCCTTTACCCCGGAACATCTGGTGTGAAAGGAGTTACGAACGCTGTTTGATCAAGTTCTGGGTTTTGGTTCTGCTGCAGTTACAGAATAGTCAAACAAACAGCGTGCCCTTCTTTGTAACCAGGGCTGTGTTGAAAGCAGTGCAAAAAAGTAAACGTTGAACAAGCAGTGGTAGGGTCAAACACTGAACAGCACGAATGATGAAACATAACACAGTAATTTAGAAATGTCACTATTTTTCTGCCTTTACTGCTTTATGTAAGTTACCTCTTTTTCTTTGTATAATATCCATGTCTTTTCTTGGTGATAGCTTCAACATACGATTAGCATATATATTTTTTGCTTCAAGTTCTCTTTCTTTTTCCTGTGAAAGAGGTGGGTATAACAGAATGAGCTACTAATGTTTCATTTACTAGTCATTAGCAAAGCTGTAAATTAAATTAAAACTCTATGTTGTAAATAGAAACAGAGTAAAGTAATTGACAGTTATATCCAACGTTTTAAGGAGAACAATCACATTCCTAACTTTGCTTATGCTGTAAGAAAGCAGATAGAACTTTCCTCCAAAAACAACCTTATTAGCAAAATATTCTGGGGGGGGGGGAAGTATCCCTGCAGGGGAAATAAAACTAAATGCCAACGTTTCCATAAACTTGAATAAGACTTACAACGTATGTATAGATTGCACAACTGAATTTGCAGTATTGTAAAGAGTTAAACATTTCAATGCTAACAAAGTTATTGGTCATAGGGTATGCCAGCATCATGGAGCAGAAGCCCACTGCATCACAGAGGAAAAGACATACTCTTCTTTCATTTATTTTCCTCATTTTATTGAGTAAAATATAGCAAATCATCTGACAATGAAAGTATTTTCAAAATATCAAACTCTCCACTAACAAATCAGGCTTAAAACACTCTAAACAAATAAAGTTTTCAAGTTACTAGTGCTACTGCTACTTGCCTGATAGGTAGTAAGGTGGTAAACTGGTGCATCTCCATTAGATGAATAAGTTTGAGACTTGGGGTTTCCAGGCAATTATCCTAGAAACTAAGCACCTTAGCTCAAGTATTTTTTTTTTTCTTAAACTGACTAGGTAGAACATAACAATATTTTCAGTCCTTAAATTTAGAATTTGGGCCACAACAGGGTGGGGGGATGCAAATACACCTTTGCACAAATTTAGCAACAGATGTGGATATCACAAATGTATGAAATTAATCTTTACACAAACCTACCGTAATGCAAGTACATTAGTAACATAAAGTACTGTGTATTCCTGCAGATTTAATTTTAAAATCAAGACTTCAAATCCTAATTTTCCAGTAGATCCTGTTGTTTAATCACAATGCTTGGCAATGTACTTGATCTTGCTTTTCTTAACTAGTGCTAACAGTAATGATTAACGTAGAGACATTCTTGTTATAAACACTGTAGGGTCAGAGCACAGAATATTTCAATTTAAAGCCGGAAAAGAACTCACATGTGGTATATAATTAAGTACACATCAGAGAGTGCAGTCACTGGTAAACTATTCAAACCTGATTACAGATACTTCCAAAGATAAAATGCCAGAATGTGGTTAGCAACTTGTATTGCTTCACATTTTACCTTCAGCTTCTGATTTAGTTGATGAAGCTTTTCTTGGAGAACTCTGTTTTCTTCTTGAGCCTCATATGTCTTTTTTTTCTTTGACTGTAACTCTCGTTGAAAACTGCTACTACTTAATTCAAGATTTTTTTCCAGATCCTTCAATTTAAAACAAAATAGTATTTTTAATAACAAATATTTTTTACAGTTACTTTACCTAAATAAAATGTCAGTAAACCAGCATCCGGAATTCAGGTATCGGCTCCACCACCATCACTGTAACACTGAATACATTTAAACCCTTAATCCTAACTTTGAGGGGGGCAGGCAGAGAACCTGCAGATGCTGTAGCTCATCCTTCTGGAATATTGAGAGGTGATTTGAGCATGTAACGGGAATACACACTACCTTCTGCAAGGCTCTTGGCACTGTGGACCTCCAGATCTCTTAAGACAAATCTCAAACTGATGGTTATGAAACAGAATACCTCCCTGAATGTGCAGGATTAGAAGAAAGACAGCAAGAAGTAATTTTTAACCTTTCTACAAGAAAAACATTTGTGATTGTGATTTCATTTACATACCCTCACCTTGCAATAACTGTTTTAAGTGAACCTGTGATGATGACAGAAGGAAAAAAAAGTAGAAGAAAATCTCGTACTTTTTAGAGCATGATTCATTTTAAGATTATCCAGGACTACAAATGCTGAAATACCTGATCATAAAACTACAGCTGCCAGATGGTGACACTATAGGGTGAGGTGATTTGGGTAACTCAGCAGTTTATATCCTGGTATTTGGGGATTTATTTTATGAAAGCTTAGTTTCCAGCTTAATCCTTTGGATTTCCAGATCTATTATCTCTGTAATGTAATTTAGGCTTAATTACTAATATAGACACCAAACTTTAACACCATTTTAATGACTGACATAATTTCAGCTAAAAATAGTATTGCATACAACTACCAACAGTACAATAGTGTTAACACAATTATTTTTAAACAAGAGGAGTTTTTAGACATGTTTACAATGTAGATATGTTTAGACATGTTTACAAAAATTTAAACACGGTGCTGAACAAAATTAAAATACATTGCACAAAATTCTTAAAATGGATACCTGTAAAATGTTCTAAACCTCATTTTCGTATTAAAAAATAACTGTCATTTTGTGCAGCTCTGCTCTCAGATTGTGTAGAATAGTGGACAAACAGTGCATGAATGCAGCTCACAAAATTGAAAAAGGATTACTATACATATGTTTTTTAGAATTTTAGTATACAGTTCCCTAAATACCCAGAAAATTTTTAACAAATACTTCCCTTCCAAGAGGACAGATTAGATTGCATAAAGTTGTATTATAGCT
The DNA here is from genome assembly GCA_013400195.1 of Aramus guarauna. Taxonomy (NCBI): domain Eukaryota; kingdom Metazoa; phylum Chordata; class Aves; order Gruiformes; family Aramidae; genus Aramus; species Aramus guarauna. The sequence continues at coordinate 188,899 of VXBL01002513.1, read as the reverse complement.
GCATGCATTTCTGAAATGTTATTACTAGTTATAAAAACACTTAAAAGCACAAGTCCACAGTATACATTTTGACAAAATATACTTCATTTGTAAATAGAAATTTGAATGCACAACTACCAAGTATGTAACTATATAATCACCTTGGAAATAATTTACTTAATAGTATTTATGTGTAAAAAAAAAAAAAAAAAATTATTTTCTATTTGCTCCACAACTGTGAAAAAAATACAATTCATGAAGCTCATAATGGCTCATAATTTCTGTACCAGAATTTCTTAAGAAAAGAAAGTCATCTCACCTTAATTCTTTTTTCACTGTCCTCTAGCCTGCTCTCTGCATAGGCTAGTTTCTTTGCCAGGTCATCTCTTTCGGCAAGGTGCTTATCTGCAGACAGCTTTTTCAGTTTCTGTAAGACAGTTTTTGTTCTGTACAGTTCATCTTCTGAATCTTTCAGCCGTCTCTCAGTTGCACGTTCTCTCTCTTGAGATTTTCGTAGGCGCTCCCTTAATATTCTAATCTCATTGTTGTGCCGAGCAAGGAGCTGAGAGATTTCATTTTCCGTATCTTCAAACTTATTCAAGGCTTTCTCCTGCCTGTGCTGAAGCCTCTTCAGTGCCCTGTTTTCCTTCTGCAGCTCATCTAGTTTGATGTGGAGTTCAGTCAGTTCATTTCGGAGCTCATTGATTTTCAGCAGCCTAGCAGAAAGAACTCTTTTTGTAACAAGATCTATATCTTTTGCAGGAGAATCCCTAGTGAGGCTCTGAGAACGGAAACCCCAACGTGTCCCTCTTTTGCTTGGTGCATATTTGGAACCCAATTTCTTTGTGGCTAAGAGGAAAAATAAAAAGCATGTTTACTATAAGACAATGCAATTTGTCTATTCATACATACTTCTTGGAATAAAGCTTTGCCTGAAACAATTTTACAATACTTAGCAGAGATTGCAGCTTTCAAACCAGACAATAAAAGGCACGTATGTGATAGACTTTGGGTCCTCTTCATATATAAAAAATGGAGATTTATGCTTGTGATCTACTGTAAGAGGTAATATTTACAGCCATCAATATAGGACCATTGTAAAGTAATCATCTGCAAATCGTATCAGAAATACGAGTCATATTTTGTTAATATTTGATGATGTTTATTAAAATGTTTTAGAAATACTGTACTCCTATGCATACAATATTATCAAATGCTTCTCAAATCACAACAATTAGCTGAGCATTAGCTAGTTATGTATTATGCAAGATGTAATTCTCTCAGACAAATGCAGTAGTATTTTCAAATCCAGCTGCCATGCTTACAGACAAAACAGTAGATTTCAAAGGCTCAATGCAAAAAGCCTCCAAAGCAAAATTATAAATCCCATGAAAATTCAGTTCTCCCCTGAATAATTTATTCTCGTATCACAAGTTATTTCCCACACAGTATCCTTATTTGATTACTAGTATGCATCACTCACACTCCTATTTGATATTATGATTTTATTATCATTCCCATAGATAACAGCTAAACGTTTTGTTTCCATCTTGCCTCTCAAGACACACTCAAAGCAGCATATAATGAAGCATATAATCCACCAAAAATATCACTTAAAAAAACTAAATATATAGCAAGTGCATCATTCATTAAGGTACACCAGTGTTCGGAAGAAACATTGTGAACAGCAGCAGCAGCTTATAATTCCGGCTTGAAATACAGCAATAATGCTGTTACCTATACACAGACAGTGGGTGTGTGTGACAGCAAATTCTTCCTCCCCTTTGGCACTCATCATATTTTTATTCTACAGAGAATATTTTACAGCAAAAATAACAGCTTTAAAATATTTGTTATAACTTCCTCTAAACATTTTGCACAAATATTCATTTTCTGCTTCATGCTCATTTTTTCCACAGCTTGGGCAAACAAAATAAGGATTTTCTTTCCTTTACAAAGAAAAATTTCAGGTGTGAAAAGATTATCTAATCCACACACTGCAGGAAGGATGCCACTCCTATCACCAACTAAGGGAATTCCCACTAACTCTAGACTTCCAGCCTCTTCAAGAATTTCTCCACATTTAGGGCAGAACAGAAAATTCTAATACCAAGTTTGCACTTTTGACCATATAGTTAAATTGGGGAATAGTGTCTTTCAAGAACAACATTAATGTTCACAACATCTTCATGTAATAATAATTATGTTCAATTCTGGTTATGTAATCAAAGAACTAGTCATTCATTTGCCCCCTCCAAATTAAGTAGCACAGTGAAATGCAGTTTTTGTTTCCCAGAAAACGAACCCAATACTGCTGCGGAGAAGATGCCACTCCTGAACACAGCAAAGCTCAGCAAAACACCAGTTGCACCAGGACCCCAACACTGTCAAGGATCTGAAGAGATACACTCCCTCGTCAACTTCAGTACTTACGGTTAGATCTTCTGGCACACTCTAGATCATAATGTTGACCAAATGATTCATACGGTATCAAGCACTAATGAATGAAATGGAACACTTGATCAAGAAGGGTGGGATATGCTCTGACTTCACCAGAAAATGTGTGCAATTATTTAGAACAAACTGTCAAAGTGTGGCAGAGAGGCTTCACATCCCTACTTCAGCCAAGGACCTGTATAACCACTCTCTCCCTTTTTGTAGGGATGTTCACTTCCCGACAGTCTCAACCAAGAAGGTAGTTTATATAGGTGAGGTGTGTGTGTGGGAGCTCAAAGTGGAGCTATTTAATTTCAAATGGGAGGTATTTTACCCTCAGGGAAGAACTAGGAAAAGCTTTCTTTTGAATTTCCACATGCACCTAACTTTCACCAAACTCATTTTCTCTCTCTTGCCATTTTGGAGGTCTTTCATTTGTTTGTTTTTTGAAAGTACTCAGTATTACACTGTGAAGTTTAGTCAACTACACTTCCATAAGAGAGATATCTTTAGGGGTTTTTTGTCAGAGAAATTTTAATAACTGTCTCAGTTTTACTAACTGCATAGTATGGACTTGCCTTGAGTCCTTGGCCTTGAGTCTTTTTGTCAAAGACAAAAAGAGGCCATCAGCATGATTCAACAAAAGGCTAGTATGTGAGCCATTTTCACCTGTTAAGAAAAATATGAATAATTCTGAAAATCACCAAAAATCATCCTTATGCAGGAACAGGTTAATTTCAGTTTGCAGCAGAGCAGTTACAGTCTACCTGCCATCTGTAGCATAATTCACATGAACCTTATTTGCAGATTCTCATAATGGTAGTTTCCCACTTTATTTCAGCTTTCAAAGATAATTAACTCTTTAGAGCAGTTACAAAGCAGCAATTTCTGCTATCTGCCTACCTTGGTAGTGCACAAGGCTGTCTGAAGTTTGTGTTTTGTGATCTCTTTTTTCTTGGCTTGTAGACAGATAGCTTAGTGTTGGCGACTGGCCAGATGAATGAGATGCATTATCTTCATCTGAATAATAGGAGTCACTATTTTTGTCCCCATCTGATTTCCTGTCATGTTCAGAATCTGGACTCCTTACTCTTTCTCCCATTTTTCAGATTTAACTGCTTTCCAGATTTTTCTCAAAGACTGTTCATTTTGACACAAAGGACCTTTCAGTTGTCACAATGGCAGCAGCTGGATTATTTCCTTGGATTTATCATCTTCATCCCCAAAGCACGAGATCTTTGTAGTTCAGTTCAGCAAGCAATAGTTATCATACAGAATGCATTTTTTCTGTAACAATTTAGAGAGAGAAAAAAAGTGAGAATGGCTTTGCTGTTTAGTTAAGAAAGGCAAAAAAACCCCTGTAAAACAACTCAGGATCCCTATAACCTTATACCACGTGCTGTGCTACATTAGCCTTATTATTAATATTAAATGTGACAGACATCACTCTAGGAATGCTACTAGGATTACACTCAGTAGTTTGAGGAATTTCATCCCACAAAAGAGAAATTAGAAAATTAACACAGCTAAATCTAGAACAAGAAATTACTCCCAGGTTAGAGAGATGGAAAAAGAAGCATTTGGAAAACAAAACAGAAGACAAGTGAAAGCCTGACGCCATTCAGGAAAAAAATTAAAACACATTTTAAAACTTTTTAACCAAATAAACAACTTATGGAACTAGAATTGAGATATTTGTAGAATTCTAACATTCTGGCATTCTGATGTTCAATAATGGGCTCGAAAATCAGTTGTCCCATTTCTCTGGAGGACATTCTGTCCCTAACCACTACTGTGACTGTACCTACGTATCACAGTCTTTCACCCAAAAGCACTCTCGTACCCTACATCATCTACTGTTTCATGCCTTCAAGAACTAGCAGTAGCACACACATTTGTGTCATGTGCTTTATATGAAAATGCAAATATAGCCTTTGGGGTTTTTTATATCTGATAAGAAAGACCACACTGCTGGTATATGGTAAACGTTGTATGTGCAGCAGGTATAAAATGAGAAGGGCTGCTCCTGCAGCCTATTTTCTGATGTAAAATGAAAAAATCCCCGAATCTCAAGGTAAAATAATCTTATTTTTCATTTTTGGAGACACTTCCTGAGAATATAATGGAGCAAATATATTCAAATTTTTCCTCACTTTCTCAGTCAAAAGAATTTTCTTTTAGGAAGTATTTTACTGACTACGCTCAGCCTCCCAAGTCTTTTGTCTCTCTCACCCACCACTCTTCACAGCTCTCAACCTTATTTCACCATCTATCTCCCTTCAATCCACCTTCAGGACATCAAGCCTCTAATGGGTGAATAAATAGGACTTGCATCAGAGCCCATCAGTTCTGCCTGTTGAATGACATAAGCTCCTAGCCAATTTCTAAATGGTAAAGCAAACTACACACACAAAATCGAGCAGCTTTCAATCAAAACTCTTCTACACTGCAGGGCATACAACATACCAGTAAATGAGCTGTAAATTTTTCACTATATTATTTCCCTAAACTTAGCACGCTTCTCGGCCTTCTATTCCACTGTCTATACGTGCCCAATTGCATAGTGAAGGAGAACAGAAGTGTCAGCTGCCAAGACAGGTTTCACTACAAATTCAAGCTTTCTGGCCCAGTTCACTGTCAGCACAACTCTGTCTCCAGTGACTGGAATCCATTTGCCCTCATAATCTATGCAGAAGGAATTAGAGGAATAAATATCCCAACACATTTCTAAACTGGGAAGCTGCTGGGAATTAATACTGAATTATTTGGAAGAGAATGTTTTTCATTACTTAAGGAGTAACTTTGCAAAACAATGTTTTTAAGCACCTAAATATTTTCAAAGTGGTCCAAATAAATTACATGCCTAAAACTTATGTCAGAGAGGATTCTGATGAAAACTAAAATTGCACTACAAAGCCCAGAACGAAGGTAAGCTATGCTTAAGATCACTTGTGCTAGAGATTGCTAAACACATGCTGGAAGTTATTGGTTATTTTGAACATTCAAATTATCAGTAATGATTATTCTTTTTTCATCTTTAACAAATATTTTATTTCAGAAATTTCAAAAGTATATACCTAGCCATAACTGTATTATTTTGTTCGTCTTTAAGTGTAATGAAGACCCTCAGATATGTTCGTGAGTGCAAAACTAAGATTATGTAAGAATACTAGAACATATCAGGGTGCATCCCTACTCCCAAACAGCTCCACTCCTAAGTCCTGGCCTCACAAACATCCGTGCAGAATGTATGCTATTTTGCTCCTTGAAGAGCAAACCAAGCCCAAACTGAAACCCAGGCAGAATTTGGGAGGCAACCTGTTCTCTAGAGGGTGCACAGGCAAGGCTGCATCAGTTCTGTCGCCACAGGACAGAATCTCAGGGAATGCAAAATAAGAAAAAAACACCTAATATATTTACATTAAAGTACTAAAATAACATAAAATACAACAAATAGTATTCCAGAGGGCTGTAACACAGACCTCATATTATTGCAATCATTGTGACTGAAAAAAAAAAATAAATTAAAAACAGGACTACAGGCATGAGGTGACTGTTGGAGCCTGAAAACACAAGCACAAGACAATACTGGGGCCCTAAGCTATAACAGAAGTCTTGAGAACCGGGTAAAACCAGGTTCATAAACAACATATAGAAGAAAGAACAAGTATTCAATGTATGTAAAACACACCACATGCAATAAATTCAGATGTAATGTGGAATCATGAATCAATGAATAGAACAAAGAGCAAGGTGCACACTGTGTTAACAAGCACATAAAAATGACCCCAAATAGACCCAAGGCAAGGAGGAAGAAACCATCACCATCCTCCTCCTGCCAGGGAAGGATTTGGGATGCTGATGACTTCCTCCTCCCAGGTGAAGCCAGTCAAGTCCCAGAGGAAATGTGGGTGGGTAAAGACAACCGCAGAGGAAGGGGTTTCGTACTAGAGTTTGTGCCTGTATCACTGCAACCATATATAACTTGAACTGTGTTACTATCTAGACTAATACTAAGTCTTTGATTAGACTGTTAAGATTTTAATTAGACTAACAATCAATTGCTGGTTCTGCATCGAAGATGTGTTTCCTGTTCTGCTCCTAACAACATGCTGAATAAAACAAACTAGTGGGAATTCAAGCAACCTAGTCTTTTACTTGGATGCACGTCTGTTCCCAGGGCCACAGGGGCACGTGTGGCATCCAGAAGAGCCCTGGACTCCTGGAGAGGACACATCAGTGTTAGAAGCACCACCACATCTAGAGGGGTTAACCTAGCTCTGTGTGGAGGCAGGGATTCCTCCATGATGCAATCATCTTCAACAGTGTAGATATAGCCAAGATATGCGCAAATTTTTTCTGCCTTCAGCACACAGAAGGACAGAAAGAAATCATCATGCAGACTTTTTCTTGAGAAGAAAACAAATATGAATGAAAATAAATGGGACTGCATTTAGGGAAAACATAAATGCCTACAGTTCAATCATCAAGATGTCTAATTATACATATAAAACTGGAACACTCACTTTCACTTGCTGACTTAAAGCTGATCAGTTATTTTATAGTCCCACAAGTGTTCACTGAAGAGGCAATAATCTTTTTGAAGAATCATTTTCATAACTCAGTGTATTTAAAACAGAGAAATTGTAAGAACTGGAGGATTAGAATTATCCCTCACTTCTGTACTGGATATTCCTCACTTTTGAGAATATTTTGCTAACTACCGTTTTGACATATAGCAACATAAATGTACAGTAATTTTTTATGCATTCTGGAAGTACTTTGAAAAGCAATGGACTGAAAACAAATTGAAAAAGGTGAACCAATAAAAGCTCCCTTGATGAATCACCAAAACATTTTCTGAATCTTCAAATGGTTGTCAATTTTGTAAATTGGTAATATTATCACGTTTTCCATACAAAACAAGAAACCTTAGTCTGTCAAGTCTTCCCAAATTCAGTTTTCCACCAGTTTATAATGTAATTTGATTAACATAAAGAATGCACAGTTTATCTTGAGAACAAATGAATCACTAGGATATTTGAGTTTTACTTCAGTTAGCCTAAGGACTGTCTAATTAAGAAACGCTTTGGTTCACTGACTTTTCAATTGTTACCATCTAGTTTGAGTTGATTATAAAATAAGTTCAACTCACATAAGATCCACAAAGTTATCTATTTTCCTCTGGTACATTTAATAAGTTTGTGAGAAGTGAGACATTGTGGGTTAGCAGTCGGTCTACTAAGCTCCACCACTACCAAAACCTCAACCCTCTCCCCCTAGAAGGTCTACACATGCTTTTATAAGCCTAATGCTTCAAGATCAGATCAGTATAGAATGGCTGAAGTAAATCTGGGACTTGTACAAACTTTAGAAACAGTTTTGTTTCCAGAATTTCATACTCCTTCACTTCAGAACTTCTAGTATTGCTACTATTTAATTTTTATTTTTTTTTTAAAACATGCTTACAATTACAAAAATCACTCTAGCTCCAGGTCACTGCAAAGGACACGACAGACAAAACCACTGCAATGGTGACAGAATACCATCTCCCTATCACTCCTAAGGAAATCACACAAACAGAAATTGAACTACTGGATTACAGGTATTAAACAATAGAAAGGAAAATCACACAGTAATTCTTCTCTCACAGTACACCAGAGCTTAGTTCTGTAATGCAAGACTCATAAAACTTTTAAAGTCCTTTTCAATCTTAATACCCTTCTAAGAACAGGAGCAGCTAGATGCTTTTACTGGTCACCATATGACACTTCCCGAGTATAAATGCTGACCTCTAACGGTCCACTCTGTTTTTCCACCTATTCTGACAGAGGGACAGCACAAAAGAGCCAGCTTCAAAGTACAAAAGCATTAACCCAAATTATTAAAGTGCTGAACTTCAGAACAAAGAATAACTTCAGAAGCAACTAGTCTCTCTCCTCCTCCCATGTTTTTCACATCCAAATACTGTAGTTTTTTCAGAAAAGAGAGGAGCAGAATAATTTACTTGTATCACATCAAAATGTATTACTGATGAGGCTTTAGTGAGGAGCAAATACTTTATTAGGGAAGCTTTCTGCAGCTGCTGACTTAACTGTATGAGTTTTTTCTAGGTTTACCAGCTTTAGGTGAAGTAAAATGCTGTATGTTTTTAAAATTTTTAAATGTTAAATCTATCTGATTCTGTGACAGTAATACTTCATGTTCCTTTCATCAGCAGATCTCAAAATGAAAAAGTTGCTGTAAGTCCCAGCTCAAAGATGAGGAAATGTTGGTCAAAATAGGCAATACACAGGCCAGTCCTACAACCAGGAAAAGGGATTATGTTTCTAAATCAAGGAGATATAGAAAAAGACCAAGGAGGCCCATGCCGTCATTCACATTTCAACCTATACCTCCGGTGTCTGCAGACTTACCTAGATCAACTTTGCCATTCCTGATAGCAGCTCTCCAGTTCCCAAAGCGTAAGCAAGCAATTTTCCTTCACCGGGGAGAACTTCTTAGAGAACACATCGAATATTATTTTTAATTAACACTTTTTAAAACAACTAACGACTACACTTGAGAGTACGTTTTAAGGGCAATCGTTTAATGCTACAATAAATGACTTCTGAGGAAAAGGACTGCACATTGGCGGCCTGGTGTACGCTGCTTTTCGAAGGCCTGCTGCCCGAAACCCGACGGTGCCCGGGACCAAGCGTCCCCTCCGCGCCCACCTCCGCAGCTGGGAGCCCCGGGGCCCAGCCGCCGTCCCTGCTGCCTACCCCAGGACCGAGCTGGTCACCCCGGCCAACACTGCACGTCAGGAGTAAGATCCGCAGCTGCGGATCCGAGCAGGCTCCCCCCCTCCTCCCAGGCTAAGCCTAAGCCTTGGCCTAGCTCCAGGCCCGCTCCCAACTCCTCCAGCCCCCAGGAACACCCCCCCCCCACCCCGGGCG
>VXBL01002513.1:122566-179487 GCA_013400195.1 Aramus guarauna | reverse complement strand
CCTCCCTCCGCCCCCTGATATCCCCGTCGCGGCCTCGGGCGCACCCCCCGAGCGGCCCCGCCGCCGCCGCCGCCGGTACCTGCCCGCCAGACGCGCCAGCGGTTGCCACGCTACACTTAAAGGGGCCGCCGCGGCGCGCGGGGGCTATTGACAGCGGCTGCCCGAGCAACGGGGCGGAGGAGGAGGCGGGCCCTCGTCGTCAGCCATTGGCTATCTGCCCTGCCAGCTTGACGGCGCGCTGCGGCTCCCGGCGGCTGATTGGTACGAGCAGTTGGCAGCGGCCGAGGGGCAACCGCTCTCCCCATTGGTGGGCGGCTACAATCCGGCCGCTGATTGGTTGAGGCGCTGCTGGGGAGACGTGAGGAGGGCTTAACGCCAGCTTAGCGCAGTCTCCGTCTCATGAGGCGGTGGCTCAGGGCGGGGGCAGAGGACGTGACGTGACGTGACGTGACGTGACGTGACGTGACGTGACCCAGAGCTCCCGCCCCGCGGGGAGCTACCGGCGGGGGTGGCCGTCCCGAAGCTCCGAGGCCCTGCCCTCACGCTACCATCTTGGTTTTATTAGGACGTACGAGTGTAATTGAGGGAGGTGTTAAGTGGAAGATCAGAGAGGCGCCCAGGAGCGCGGGGGAGAAAGGCAGCACTCCGCCTTTGTGCTAGCACCCTCGAGTGACAACGAGCCATCCCCCTCATAACCCCTCAAGGAGAGGGCTCGAGGGCAACCTTGGGCGGCCTAGGGCACTTCCTGTTATCTGGGGTTGGAAAATGGGGCGTTGGGTCAGAGCAACATCGGGCGGTAAGGACTGATCATGAGATGAGAGCAAAAGGGATAAAATTACTTTTTTGTTTTGTTATTTAAATAGGATGGGAAGCTAGATGAATAACCAATGCATGACAGGTTTTAGATATATATACATGTGTATATATCTGCATGTGCACTCTGTGTGCTGTAAAAAATTAAAAAATTTAAAAGCAAAACTCCCTTAAACCGGAAGGAAAGAAAAAACAGAGGAATGGTATCAAATTATAAAATACCCCAGAACTTAAAGCAAAATGGATTCTACTAATGGATAAAAGTACTGCATAAAGCTAGCAAATCAGCTTGAATTTGAGGGCAGGCACGATTTAACAGGCTTTTGTGTTTTATTCCACAATGAAGGAAGAGGGTTTATAAACCTTGGCTTTTTTTACTCCCAAGTTACTGCTATTTTTCTAATGCTAACCTTTAAGAATGAGTATAGTCAAGCAAACTTCCTTCTGGAGAGAGGAAGGGGAAAAGAAACAAATAGCAGATCTTGCTCACCTTGCTTACTGTTGGAATGTGTTATGATAGTACAGTGATGAAAGTGGCATAAGGATTTGGGTGGAGCAGAATAGAACATTTCATATGAAAGTTTTTATAACCTGCCTGCATGGGAAGGCATAAATGGGACATTGAAGAGAGGGAGACAGATTTCCACTTGACAGAACTCTCTCTGCAATTCTGAATTTTCAAAATTAACACTCATTGGCAACTAAATGAAAATAAAACTGGAGGAAATGGGACAGCATACCAGTTTTGTTAATAAAGGTAATGTTTTCAGGCTCAAAATCCTTACCTTCTTCACAATAAAATATTAGGAAATAGGTGAGAAAATACAGTTTTAATGCACTTGAAATTAAAAGATTGCCATCCCCTCAGAATATAAATTTTAGGAGGAAAAATTGTATCCACTTAAGTAGAAAAAGAAAAATTAACCCATGATTATGAAAGTCAGAATTGAGAGATTCTGAAAACCGACTTAGACGTGTACAAGAACTCTGAATATGCTTAATTAAATTTTTTTAAAAATGTAATTTATTGAGTAGGCTAGAATGCAATCATAAACATGTCAGCAGAAACTGAAGAGGAGATGAGAACAGGTATTTCAAAAGCACAAAAGCACCTGGGAGGCATAGACTTGACATGGAGTTTCCTAAGCTGAATGGAGCTTTTAATTTTTTGATCTTAAAATCCCAGAAAATAGGCATGAAGCATACAAAAAACCCCAACAACCAGTCTGTGAATTTCATAATTTTGATTGTCTCCCTAATTGCACTTAATATTTTTGCTACATTTGCATTACTATTATGAAATGGGTTTAAAAAACCCCAAACAATAAAAACTCGTGGATAATTTTTTAAATTCGTCCTCCTGTGGCTTTGTATAGCTTACCCTTGTGCTAAACAGCTAAAGCATATAATTCATCACAGCAACACTGGCAGAGAATCATTGATGTCCTTCAAAGAGATCCAGGGAAATGCGGAATAACAAAGACGGAATAATTTTATTGCTTGCAACTGGAGGAAATGTATTGCTTGTATCTGGCAGCAGGCCAGGCCAGAATCTGAAATGCTGTTGCTGCTGTAAATAGGATGAAAGGGATTCATAATCCATCTCCATGCCCACTGTAGCTAGGAACATTATAAGCAGAAAAAGCAATTAAAAAAACCCCGAAACAAAGCATTAAAAAATGTGGAAGACACTGGTTTTGTGTTGGTAATTTATGGACTAATTGTCATGACTAACCATTTGGGGCTTGGTTAGCTACTAACTAATCATTACTTTTTGAATATAGGTAATATAGTTATCGAATTTAGGCAGTATGTGTATTTAATACATGTATTGAATTATACTTAATACAGGCCTCTTGCTCAGAACAAATGATGCCTCACCAGGCTTCTCCACCCAGAATAATGCTAACATAGTTGAGTCAGCCGCTGAACTGAACTAAATTCAGATATTGTACAATATCAGCATAGGGATTAATTGATGAATTCTTGTTAATCTAAAACCTACAAATAGTGTATGTAAGCTATTGTCCTCTATGTAACAGTTGATACAGTGCAGATAAATGGTGTGGTATTTCAGATTCCCTTGAACAGGACAAATATATGAATCACCTGGGCAAGAAATAATGTTTTGCAGTTTTCTTCTGTCTCTGTAGAGCAAGTCTGATGTCTTAACTGATTGCTTGGATGGGAAGGTCGCTGAAACAGAGTGTTTCATTCAAGAGCTGGATGGGGAAGTACAAGGCTTGAAAGGAACGGCCTTAGCTTCAGAGCTTAGCTGAGGGGTGGGCTGCTTCAGAAAGGAGGGTGGAAACCTTCAAAAACTGAATCAGGTCATAGTGTCACACAGTTTGATATTCCCAGAGGTACCAATAGGGATAAAGCCTCTGGGCTTATTCAGATGAGTGGAACCCATGCTCATTTAATTCTTATACAGAAATATTGATGGGAAATCCCTGATGCACAGAAAAAATGCTATTGATTTCCACTGCACCGTAGCAATGGCTGTGGCATATGGGGCGGGAACTATTACAATGACTGTATCTAATGGGATGGATAAAACAGATTCCCTGAATTGCAAGAACAAAGATGGTGTTCAAATTTGGAAAGAGAAAATCTTCATGGCATTGCTTTCAATACCATAACTTGGTGAAGAAGTGGAGGCTTAATGAATACACGATGACGGGAGCCAAAGCGATGTGCTGCTTGCTTTAACCAGTACGGCATGGTGTGAAACTTCACTATGACATTCAGACTTGGACACTCAATTTCTGCAAGAGATCAAAGGCTGGTGAAAACCACCAGAGTGAGTACGAAGTACCAGAGCAGAGGATCCCTCTTGGCTCCTTCAGCTTTCACATTTTCTGATGCTTTCCCTCAGAACAGGCTATATGACACTGCCTTCCACATTGGAACAGATGCATCAACATTTACGCACATCTCTCGACACAAACACCAGAGGTAGTATCTTGCGCCCACACTCGCAGAAAAGCTTTGTTCAAAATCCAGGAATTGATACTAAAGAGATTTTGGCTCAAAGCAGTTCCACGTGTCTGGGGAGCCAAGACTGCCAGTTCAGGCTGCTGTTTTCAGCAGCAAGGTAGGTATTTGTTCCCTTTCTGCACTGCTGTAAAGGTGGCCTATGATGTGACTAAGATCTCTGTATTAGAGCACGAGGATGGATGTAGTTAGGGTCCAGCTGAAGTTTTTTTCCTTAACATAATGTTGGAATATTCTGCTGCATACAAGATAGATTGTGTATCAGCACCTAGTTCCCTTAGCTCTCAATTATCTGCAATTATATCATCAAAATATTTTAAATTCTAATGCAAATAAAATTAAATGTCAGTCTCTTTCCATGCTATAAATATTCATGGTCTTCTTGGACTTTCTAGCACATTTGTCAAAATAAGCTGGTTTTGTTGGAGGCCAGCTGCTTTTCTTACTGCATGCTCACCTACCTTGAGAAATGAGAAGCCCAAGATCACTTTCAAAGCTTGTCTCCCATGCCCTGGACTCTAAAGTGACCTGAAATCTTTTCACTACTTATTTTCTCAATTGCTCCCGAGTCATCTGCTGAAAAGTGAACGCTCACCTTTTACAATTCAGTGTTATAATTCTTTGAAAGAATGTCTATTGGTGTCACTTCTCATACTATGACTAGTTGCAACCCCTTCAAGGGGATTTTCTTGAGCATTCTCCGACTGTGGTGGTGTTGGAGCTGCTACGGCATTACTGACACCCCTTTTGTGTCTCTGACAGGCAACGGAGAATGGGCTTCCATGAACTCAGCTGAACTTGAGAATGTATGAAAGAAGCACGTTGGGCATTGTTCGTGGTGAATTGTTTTCAGCAATTCAATTTTCCAAGACTATGAAGTACTCAAATATTAAAAGGAAAATATAGTATACTCTCTCTATATATATAATATGTATACTTCACACCACTAGTTGATTTCAGGGATTTTACGAATTTGTCAGAATTCTTTGTGTTATTATACCTGCTTGGATTTGGAATTCACAACTGCCTTGTGGAGAAATAGTAGATGAATGACAAAAGTGGTTGCTGGTGAATTACAGGAATATCATTTACAATCGGATGAATTAACACTTCCACATAATAAAATGAGATGCTCTGTTACTACAGTATGAAGCTTTTAACTGCTCATATTGTGGATGTAGGTGTGTTTTAACAAGGTCCCAAATTAAAACAATTACTGCTTATGAGCTAGCAACAAGTATTTTATATGCAATTTAAATAACAAAAAAAGCCCAGTAAAGCCTGGGAAGATGGACAAGTTGCTGAAGAAACAAGTATTGAATGTTTGATTAGAAAAGAAGTGATTTGAAGGAGACAGTTCAGTTCAGGACATCTTTCTCCAGAAGACATATGCTACTGGGAAGAAAGTTTCATGCAGATTGTTTGGGATCTGGCAGTTTTATGTTAAATGCTGCATTTGTTCTTAGTAGGCTTGAGTAACATTTTTCCAGAAAACTGCTTTTTGAAGGACAAACATGGTATCCGTGGACTTGTTTCTGCTGCTTTTGCCTAATCTACAATTTCATATTCACAATATGTATATTAGTCTTTGACAAAAAAAATAAATGCAGTGGCCAAATAATTTTGACATATTCTTTAATCAAAAGCAATGTGTGTTGCTTCTGAACATCCATCTCTTTTGGCTTTAAAATTCATTTCTATTGCTAGGATAGCAAATGAATTTTGTTCTGTCTCTGTAGAGTTTAGTGATATAAATTATGTTGTAGAGAAATAAGGTCAAATGTATCTTTGAAACCAGTAAAGAGAATGGATGTTACATCAAAAGAAATTTGGCTTCAGTGTTGAATGTGACTGGTTTGAAAACATTTTTATTGTTCCAGTTACAGAAGCGTCGTGTAGGAACGAAGAAAAATCTCCCCCATAAAAAAAATCTTCATTCAAAATATAAACATATCTTGATTATTAGTGTTATACTCAGAAAGAGACTTAGGCAACTCACATCGCTTCTAGGTACCTCATTGCATCATCAAAATTTTATTTTATTTTATTTTTTAAATGCAAAATGGAACGCTTCCAGTGAGGGGGAAGATGTGCCAACATCTCAGCCCACAGTCTTTCATATCATGGTCTTTGGGCAAGTAGGAGGTAGGGATTTGTGCCCTCTCAGTTATAGGGGGGAACTGAAACTTGGGTCCTCAGATTTCTGGATGCGTCTTCCAAGTCCAGCTTGTCAGGGGAGTGTAGGCAGAACGAAGTTACCCGAGACATCCGTCCCAAGCTGCCTGACACTGCGAAGGCTGAGATGCCTCCGAGCAGAACACGTGCCTTGGGAGCTTTGGCCAGCGCTGATTAGGACAGCGACTTGGAGACAGCATTCTTGACTTAATTACACTAATTTGTTAAAATCCTAGTTAGGGTAAGTCTGAGCCATTACAGCTTGAAGTGTATAAACTCTTGCAATGTATGCATCATCTTACTGAAATTCTCTTTATTGGAATTAAATAACATTAAACAACATCCTTTTCATCTTAGGATTTGCAGTATTTTAACTTTTTTTTGGCCATAAAAAAGGTAGAATATTCTATTATTCATGTTGTGCCTCTGTACTGTGCTTCAAGAGTGCTTTGATTGATGAAGACTGCTTTCTGAATGTTTTTTCCCCTTTCCGTTTTTATAACCGCAACTGTCAATCCTGTCCTAAGACCTAGTAAATAACGAGATCAATCACTCCGTAGTCGGTGGAAAAGCAAGGACAGTGACTGAGCCAACCCTGGACTGCGGGTGAACAAACAGAGGAGGGATATTTCAGATAGTTCAAGCAAAATCCTGGGCCTGCTCAAACAGATCGAAGGATCGCACGAGGGATGTTTACAAAGGCTGATATTAGGCTTGAGGGACAAGTCCTCTGGACAACCTGTATCATGAATAAAAAAGGGAGAGACACCCATCCAAAGTGGGTGAAGTAGGCTGTACTCTCCTTTGCTTTATCTCTCTCTGGTCACCATGCAGGGAACCTCCTAGCAGCCCAACACAAGTGACACGGACTGCTTCCCGGCTGGATGCACCATCAGAAATGTGGTGAGCAAGCTACTAGGAGAAGGTGATGGTGAGGAATGCTTCCTCAAGACAGGATTGGATCTGAGGCTGTGGGTTTCACCTGTACCATGGAGCAGGTTTTGCTCCTTGCTGTCCTGCACCTTTCAGGCTCATGGATTTACTGCAGTTCTAGAGTTGGAGAAAAGGTCAGTTTGTAACTGTGGCTTTAAGTCCATTTTAATTAAAGTAGTAAAAAAAAAAAAAAAAAAAGAGAGATTGATCATTGGGGGTTTAGTTCAGTTCATTCTGTGGCTACCACTAGGAAATAGCAGTTTGGAGAGGAAAGTGGCAGCACATCTTTCTGTGCCACAAGTGCAACCTGTCAGCTGAAATAAGGTAGGCAGTTCTGGTGTCCACACTTGAAGAAAGGTGTCGAAAAAACTAAAAAGGCTTCACAAACACATTTCAAGAATCACTGGGGATCCATAAAACTCCATGTTACAGGGAAAGACACCCCAGAGAAGACTGAATACAAAAAAAGGTTGAAAGAGCATTTGATAGCGAGTTCTGTTGTTCCTGATGGTAGATGGCTTTTACTCTAGCAGTAAAAAAGTGCAATGACCCCTAGTGCTTAGAAGTTGGAACTAGTTCAAAGCAAGAAAGTGCACATCTTTACCAGTGAAAGGAACTGCTTTTATTTACCCAGATGAACTGAGCAGAAGAGATGCCGGAGTTTTAAGTCATGAGTGCCCCCAGGCGTCTGCCCTGCTGCTGCAGGTGACTGCTCTTACAAGAGCCTACAGAAGCAGGTGAGGGGCTGTGTCTCAGGTACTTCAGAGTAAATCTAGTAATTTTTGATCAAATTTGCCTTCACTGATAACTGAAACTGCTTTTCTGGGGAAGAGGGAATTGTATCATGCTAAATTACCATAGCAGCGTTTGCCAGAACTGGTGGGTGATGTCCTCGTTACACCGTGAGAATGATGGGAAAGGCCTAGTTGACTCTGACTGTGTCATTTGGTGAAACAATTGTGATGAAGCAGGCTGGAGTAGTTCTCAAAAGCAGGAAGCTGAAATTAGCTAATCTTGTGGTTTTAACTGGATCCTAGCTCCAAGGTCATTTCCAGTTTGGACCAGAAGTGTGACAAGCTATCCTCCGTGTGACAAGGATAGCTGGGTACCTATGCCAGGAAGATAATTAGGTACTGATTGCTTCAACATATATAACTCAGTGTGTGCTAGGATATATCATGCGTAATATATGAGCATTAACGTGAGCCAGTGATGCACCCTTGTGGCAAAGGCAGCCAATGGCACCTGGGGCTGCAGGAGGGGGAGCGCTGCCGGCAGGAAGGTCACCCTTCTCTTCTGCCCAGCACTGGTGGGGCACATTGGGAGTGCTGGGACCAGTTCTGGGCTCCCCAGTGCAAGAGAGGCAGGGACATACTGGAGTGGGTGCAGCGAAGGGCCATGAAGGTGATGAAGGGGTTGAGGTATCTGACGTACAAGGAGAGGCTGACAAGCTGGGACTGTTCAGCCTGGAGAAGAGAAGGCTCTGGGAGGTTGCGTCAATGCCTGTAAATACCTGATGAGGGGAGTAAAGGAAAAGGAACNGGGGCTGCAGGAGGGGGAGCGCTGCCGGCAGGAAGGTCACCCTTCTCTTCTGCCCAGCACTGGTGGGGCACATTGGGAGTGCTGGGACCAGTTCTGGGCTCCCCAGTGCAAGAGAGGCAGGGACATACTGGAGTGGGTGCAGCGAAGGGCCATGAAGGTGATGAAGGGGTTGAGGTATCTGACGTACAAGGAGAGGCTGACAAGCTGGGACTGTTCAGCCTGGAGAAGAGAAGGCTCTGGGAGGTTGCGTCAATGCCTGTAAATACCTGATGGGGGGAGTAAAGGAAAAGGAACCAGACTCTTCTCAGTGGTGCCCAGAGGCAGCACAAGAAGCAATGGGCACACTGTGAAATGCAGGAAATTCCATTATAAGAAAACGCTTTTTTACTGTCCAGGTGATCAGACAAGTAGTTTACCCAAGGGAGGTTGTGGAGTCTCCATCTTTGGAGACACTCAAAACCTGACTGGACGCGGGCCTGGAAAACCTACTCTGGCTGAACCTGCTTGAGCAGGGAGGGGCTGGACTAGCGGATCTCCTGAGGTGTCATCCCCCCCTTCCCCAGCCTCAGCTATTCTGTGATTCTGCCACACCAGAATTACGTGCAAGGAGTGCTGGGGCTGACGACACTGGGCCTAATAAGTTACTTACCATTTAAATTCTCAGGTATGCAATGTTTTGATTAGGACTTTTCACTGTGGCATCAGCAGCCAAGTGCTGTTATTAGCCCCTCAGGATTTCTTCTGATGGAGTTTTTTCTCCACGTCTTCTTGCATGTTAGGGCTCAGCCCCAGATCTAGAAATTTGTTGATGTTTTTTGTTCTTAGGTGTATGAGCTTGCATTTGAATTCACATCTGCGTTAACAAAACTGGACATTTTTTTATCTCAACAGACGATCAGGTGGTCTGTAGAATACAACTGTTGCCTTTGTTGTTTTCCACATCAGCAATTTGTGTGTCATATTGCAAATTTTTTGTGCAGTAATTCTGTTTTCATCAAGGGCCTTGATAAACATACCAAAAAATTTCATGCCAAAACAGATCCCTCTATAAGCTCACAAAATATGCAATCCCTTGGAATGAAAACACTTAATCTATAGTATATTTTTATGACCTGGTTATTAACCAGTTTTAAAAATTATCATTTAATATATGTTACATTGATTCTACTTAGAGCTATTTTTTAATGCAAGAGTATGTCATATGTTTGGTAAAGACACTATTTCATCCACAATCTTCATTATCAGTCTAATGCTTAATCTCATTAAAACAGTATCAAATTTGTTTGACAGTCTGAGTTCCTGGGCAACCGTGTCGACTGACACTAATAAATCCGTAATCCGTTAATGCTTTCATTAGTATCCCATATCAGCGTGTCTATTAGTTTGCTTGATGACACTTGCTAGCTAAAGCTGCCTGTAGTTACCCAAGCGATTAGATTTATTGTCTGAAAATACTGGTTNCGGGGCCGAGCGGGGCGGGGCCAGGCGGGGCCGGGCGGGGCCGGGCGGGCGCAGTAGCGCGGCTGTGCTCTAGGTGGGGCTTCAGCACCGGCGGAGGCAGGGAGCTGGGCGGGCCGCTGCTGTGAGGTAAAAGCAGCCCTTAAAGGCCATGGAGGGATTTGAAACAGCTTTCTCCCCTCTTTAAATTCGTCCTTGTTCCTTTGAGCTAATTGCCTTTTTTACACTGCCTTGTTTGCTAGGCGGTTTCCTTAACGACAAAGTCTTTTTGTCGGGTCCTGTTTACCTTATCACAGAATCACAGAATGGTTTGGGTTGGAAGGGACCTCAAAGACCATCTAGTCCCAACCCCCCTGCCATGGGCAGGGACANTTTCCACATCAGCAATTTGTGTGTCATATTGCAAATTTTTTGTGCAGTAATTCTGTTTTCATCAAGGGCCTTGATAAACATACCAAAAAATTTCATGCCAAAACAGATCCCTCTATAAGCTCACAAAATATGCAATCCCTTGGAATGAAAACACTTAATCTATAGTATATTTTTATGACCTGGTTATTAACCAGTTTTAAAAATTATCATTTAATATATGTTACATTGATTCTACTTAGAGCTATTTTTTAATGCAAGAGTATGTCATATGTTTGGTAAAGACACTATTTCATCCACAATCTTCATTATCAGTCTAATGCTTAATCTCATTAAAACAGTATCAAATTTGTTTGACAGTCTGAGTTCCTGGGCAACCGTGTCGACTGACACTAATAAATCCGTAATCCGTTAATGCTTTCATTAGTATCCCATATCAGCGTGTCTATTAGTTTGCTTGATGACACTTGCTAGCTAAAGCTGCCTGTAGTTACCCAAGCGATTAGATTTATTGTCTGAAAATACTGGTTCAACATTAACTTTTTTCTATACAAAGCCTGAATTTCAAATGATCGAATTACCACTGCCAAGCCACCTGGCAGCAGAAGCACAGGATTGCCGTGCAGAACATTTTATTTCCAGTTCTTTAACCCTTCTCCGGTTCCTTAAAGGCGATGGACGCGTCNACCTCAAAGACCATCTAGTCCCAACCCCCCTGCCATGGGCAGGGACACCCTCCACCGGCCCAGGCTGCTCCTGTGCCAACCAGCCAGTGTGCATGGAGGAGGTTTGCAGAGCAGGGTGTAGTTTTCTTAGCAGAACATACATCCGCAAGTCCTCTACGCTATTTTGAACATCTGAACCTCCCCCCTTACTGCACTAGTAGGGAACGGCATCGCCTCGGTACGGCACCAAGGTGTCTGCAGGCAGAAGCAGAGCTGGCCCTGCGTGTGATTCGGGGTCTGGGCTATAGGCTGGGACTCTGTCCCTGCACCAGTGGACCGAACGTGCTGGGAGCCTCTGGGTGACACAGCTGCCAGTTGCTGCGGGTTGCCCGCTTCCGTGGCTTTCAACTCCCATAGCCTCCACGGGACACTGAAAGAGGGAGGCTCAGTCAGGTGGCTGGAAACCACTGGACTCAAAACCTTGTGATCAATGGCAAAAAGTCCAACTGGCAGCTGGTGACTAGAGGTGTCCCTCAGGGATGAGTACTGGAGCCGGTATTGTTTAATGTCTTTATTACTCAGCTGGACAAAGGGATGGAGTTTGTCAGGGCTTTGGGTATGTCCTTCCACTCCTGGCGTGTGCCTGCTGGGCTTGGGGCTAGCTCCGTGCCAGTGCACGTGAGAGTGACCCGATACCTCTGGGGATCGCTGGTGGGTCTCCCAAACGTGCTGTGGAGAGGTCGCAGCCAGGACTGACCCCTGCCATTGGGAGCTGCTTTCAGCTGTGTGTCTTGTGCTGAGGACGTTGACCTGTGGACGCGACCTGTCAGCTCAACCACAGGCAGCCCCGGGGCTGCGGACCAGCCTGGTGGCCGCAGGGTCTGAGCTGACCCCATCACTGCCCGAGTCCGGCCATGACAGCTTTGCCGGCACGAAGTGCACACTGGGCAAGCACGGGCCAGGAAGCAGCTCTCCAGAAAAAGTCCTGTGACCCTGGTGGACAACAGGTTAAACGTAAGTCAGCGATGTGCCCTGGGATCCACAGTACAAGAAAAACATGGAAAACCTGAAGTGAGTCCTGTAAAGAACCACCAAACTAGTGAGGGGCTGGAGCGCAGGATGTTTCAGGAGGGGCTGAGGCCACTGGATTTGCTCAGCCTGGAGAAGAGACACTTTGGGGAGAACTTACTGCTGTCTACAGTTACCTGCTGGGAGGGTGGGGAGAAGATTGATCCAGACTCTTGCCTGAGGTGCCCGGTGGAAGGACAAGAGGCAGCTGGACACATATTGCAACATGGGGAATTCTGACCAGATGTTAGGAAAAAATTGTTCACTATGAGGGTGGTCAAACACTGGAGCAGGCTGCCCAGAGAGGTCATAGAGTCTCTGTCCTTGGAGATACTCAAACCTTGACTGGACAGAGCCCCGAACAACCCAATCTAGTTGCCCCTACTTTGAGCAGATTGTCTGACTGATGACCTCCAGAAGTCCTTTCCAAACTGCATCAGTCTATGAGTCTGCGATTCTAAAATTGCGGGGCTGTATCCAAACCAGCAGTGCTCCCTGGCCTGTGCTGCCTCCCAAACCCGTGCGTGGGGAGCGTTGGGGAGAGTGCTGCCTGACTAGGGGCAAAGCCATGGCACTGGCCACCGTCACAATTTAACAGTGAAGGAGATCGAGTCCCAGTGTCTAGAATGGTTTAAGTAAATAAACAGTTTCCAAAACCAGAAACGTAAAATATAAATATGGAAAAATAAAAGCACTGCTTTATTTTCATGCGAGTACTGTTAGCTTGTTTATTCCATTAATTTAATTTATGGCAATAGTTACAAATGTGAAATCCTGATTCTTCTCAGGCTGCATACTGGACAGGTATCGCTAAAGGCTTGTGCACACCATTCTGAATATATGCAAACATCTTTTCATTAGCAGTGATATTTCATTTACACTTTTGTAGATTGAAAACCCTCTATGAAACTGAAAAATGAAATTTCAGAACCAAACTAAAGAGCTTTTAATGTTTGGCTGATTTTCTGTAATAATACTTATATCTAATTATTAATTCCTTATTCCTGGTGAAGATCCATTACATCAAGATTTATAAACCATGATGATTTTTAAGGTTGCTCAATTTTTTTCATACAGAAGGCAGTATTTACTTTTTACATATTTTTAAGCAGGTTTTCTGGAAAAGCAGGAAGCTGTGAATCTTTCTTGTGCCTTCCAAGTTCACAGTGTCATTCCTAGGGAGGGAATATAATCCAAAGCAACTGAAAATGCCCTGCCATCAGCTTTTCTCTGTTTAATCTATTAGCCACTCAGCTGTATAATGTATTATCTGACATAGAGTGATAAGCAGCTTAGCTGTCCAAGATCATATTAAATATGTTCAATTTAGCCTAACTCTGCAGTGCTCCGTGAGGAGACACCCTGATGTCCATCTGGAGCCCTTCTGAAATCAGTGCAGCCCTGCACGGGGATGAGCACCCTCCTGCATGGCTCCTGGCCTTGGAGGAGAATAAACTTTCCAATTATCTGGTCCTTCCTTCTTTTCTAAAACCCTTTCCTCAGCTCCTGTTCATGCACTTAATAGATGAAACAAAGTGAGCCCATGCCCTAGAAAACAAAAATATCCCTATAGCAGATCATCCAGAAGTTTATAGCTTAGAATGGAACTGCCTTGATCTCTTGTTTAATGAGTTCTGCTGGAAAAACACATTTTAAAAAGAACCCCTACTCTGCATTTTCCATATTTTAAAAATACATCTTTTTACTATTTTGTTAATAGTTTATTGGAAGATTGACAATCATCCCATTTACTCCCTATATTCTCTCTTTAATTACTCGTAAAATTCATGTCACCTTGCAAAAACCCCTGAATAATAAGGTTTCTCCTGAGTATGCCGAAAGCCCCGACACTAATACCCAGGTGAGGTAGCAGTCTTTGCCTCTTTTTGACACCTCTCTGAGGATGAAGGGATAAAGACTCTGTAATGACAGATCCTCTCAGCCCCCTCTCCACTCTGGCTCCTACTGTTCCTGGCACGGAAGCGTGGACTCCTTTTGCTGTTTGGGGAGCTCCATCTGCAGCTCAGTGATCACAAGCTGAATTTTAACCAATAGATATAAATAGATTTGATGGTAACCATGAATGTGATAGTCATCCCTAGACATTCATTGCCAAGAAAACAGTGATATTATTTAAGAAAAAAAAAATCCAAAATGTTTGGCTTTTTTGTTGTTGCTTTGGGAAATGGGGACAAACTGAGGTGGAAGGAAGCAGTTAAGGCAACTATAGACCTCAATAATAGATTTAACTGTTATTAACATTGGCTAAATATAATAAATACAGCACAGGCTAAAATGCAGGTCTACCAGTATTGGTGGGTGATCCTGAAGTAGGAATTGGTGAAGACTGCATGTGGTAGGGAAAGGAGAACAAGCACAAGTTTCTGCTTTTTTTTCCCTTGACTTTTCTATTCATTCTTTGCATATTCTTAAGCACAATCACAGCCCTCAGATCATCAGCTTTAAAAAAAAAATCTGCTTAGGCTTCTTCTCCTTAAAAATTCTAAAATGCCTATTTTAAGGGGATTGCTTGTACTCCTTTTGGTGGGAAATTACATTTGACATTGGAGTTAAAGGTCATATGACTTCAACCAAGATGGGTGCCAGTGCTGAGAAAACTGAATAGAGTCGTGTAATTTCCACAGGATTTAAAATCAACCTCATTGCATGATTGGCTTACATTTCTAATCGGATATATCAGGCTAAATATAGCCTTTGAAGACAATTTCTTTCCATGCAAATAACCACTGCAGGCTAAAAATGAGTAAAAATGTAAATTAAGAAAGAGAAAAATGTTAAATTAAATTATAGACAAACTGTCATCTTGCTACAATATTGACCTGAAACTGCACATGTAGAAGACACCTGCAAAGGAGAGAAGGCAAAAGGGAAAAAATAAATAGAGAAATTAGTTTGTCTGTATATATATATATATATATATTTATAGAGAGAAAGTTTCTGATGCTGTCAGCAATTTCTGTCAAAGATCCACCTTCAGAGGCATCACTGTTGACTTTCAAACATTTCATGTTTTATTGCTGCATTTTAATCATTAACTATGAATGGCGTCCCTGGATGATCTGCAGGAGCTATGAATCATTCATTGTAACTAAAATGAACTCTTTTTTTCCCCCATAAAAATAAATAAATATGAAATAGTTTCCAAAAAATCAGGACAGCAAAACCTTTAGAAAAGAACTAATATTTTAGGAAATGCTACAAATCAATACTACAAAAAACTCCAAGGTCAGAGAAGGAACCAGAGAGCAGGGAGCTGAGATTAAGACTGTATGCAGGTTTTTTTGTTTTCTCCTTTAGTCTCCTAAGTTCCCAAAGAATGAAAATATCACAAAATGTATTATGTAGTCAGGGGCAATTCTAATTTAATAAGTCCATACTAATATTTTGTAGATAAGAGAGCTACTTCTGTGGCACTAAACCCATTTGGGAACAGTCTTTCCCATATTAGTGCAAGACATGAATTTCCATGTGACAGACAAAAAAGATTTGCTTCACCAACAAAGGTTCCTATCTCTGTTGGAATTCAGCAAGCTCCAAACATAGGAGAAATATTATAACCCAGTTCACTTGGTTTTATTTATTTGTTAGTGTAACTTGTACCAAGAAGTATAAATAGACCTTAGTTCCTGGGGAAGTTCACAGCACTGTTTTTGATATTCCTCACAAGAAATTTGCTCTGAATCCCTAAGGGGTTTATTCTTAATACATGAATTCCAGCCTATGAGAGAAACAATATCTTCAACTATGATCTTCACTATATCCAAGTCCCATAAAAATCAGTCTCGTTCAGTTCAACATCTAGATGCAGCTTTCAGATAAACAGGTGAGACAACCCAGTCTTGGAAGTGACACCAACATGGAGATAGTGTGAAGATACCACAGGCAAAGCTGAATCTGAGCGAGATGGAGATGTCTGTAGGTATGAAAACCACAACTAAAAATTATCTACTGCTTGTCATTCTTAATGGCTGCATCCCAGTGAGTGACAAAATGGAAAGATCCTGGAAGAAATATTGAAAGAGAGACTATCTCTCAGAAATCGCTTTAAAGAAGATAAACCTGCTACATGCTAGGTCAACTGCAAAACTCAGAACCACGCCAGGTTTCTGGGCCTGTAGGTCAGTGTCTCACCACGGGGTCATGCTATGGAAGGTTTGTAAGGCCCTCATCAGTCATATCTTAAAAAGAAGTCTACTGTTTGAGTTCATTCACAGTTGCTATCTCACAGCCTGAATCTGCAGCCCATTTTGGTGACCATCATTCATTCACCCAGATAGTGCCATTTATTCCACTGAGTGCTACTTGTCCAAGTGAGGTCTACTCAGTGGGAATAAGGACTGCAGCTACAGGCTTTAGTGATTAGATGGGGAGGCAGGCAAGGGAATTAAAATGAAGAGCTGAAGTCTTCCCTGAAGTGGGTCTTTGACCCACTGATGATGTGAGGGATCTCAGGAGGAACCCCTGACACTGGCCTCCAGTGCAGTCTATTCTGGAGTCCAAAAACTCAGAGGAAGGGTCTGTCATATGTCCTGTTACCTAGTTTCCATCAAGAAATGCTGCATCCAATTATGATACCAAAGTATCCATTGTGTTGAGTTTAATATTTCTCAGACTTTCATAGACTGCAGTTATCAATACTAAAAGTTAATATTGAGTCAAAGTTATCTCCTGTTATTTTAAATAGAACTGGTTTTTTAAGGGTAGAAAGGAGACTGGGCATCACAGATACTTACCCACTTAGGGTCTGATATAGCTGTGGTATCTTATTTGTCCATTTGTGGTCAAAAGACAACTTTCTTTATACAAGAAAGGAAATTATTAATAAAACAATAGGTTTTTAAAAATTCTAGCTTCTTTTTCAGGAGTTACCTAAGAGCAGCGTATGCTGCCTGATTCATGGCTAAAATAGGTTATGATTGAGACAGGTATGCGGTTTAAATAGCCTAGTTTGCATGCATTGCTCTTGTAAACCTTAAGATTTGAGGTGTATTCCTACTTGCCAAACAACCTCCTCAATATTTTTTTCTTTTAAAATGTAAGCCAATCTTTAGAATTTTACATAGCCCAGGGTCATATTCTGGACTCAAATTCATCCCCAAAAGATTCGGAGGTTAAAAGATTGCTGTTAGGTTTAGCAACATAGCTGCTTGGCCATACCTTTGTTAGTTATTTTATATCTGCTATTCTGAAGTAATTCTAGTTCAGTCCAGCTGCATTTAGAAAAAATCAATAGCAGCTTTGACATGCTTACCCTTGCCATGCCATTAGTACAACAACAGACTTGACCCTGCTGCTGGCATCATATGTCTGTTGCTCAATGAAACAGAAAGTATGTGACTTGAGAAGATGATTTTAATGAATCGACTAAATAATATTTCTTGCAGCAAGATTAATTTTGCTAACCTCTCATAACTTCTCATTTGGCTTGCCATGTTGGTTTTACAGATTTCTGATGAAGACCAGTTGTGTTCCTTTCACCATCCTTTTCCAATTAATTAAAAAAAAAAGGGTTGAATTAGTTTTTTGTTCTTACCATCCAAGTCATGTTCGGAATCATCTGGAAACTGTCATATGCTGTGCCTTTGCTGACAAAAGTAATACATACTTATTGTGTCAACCGGCAGTTCTCCCAATGGAAAAACACGGACACAAAGCTCATCATTTTTTTCTGCAAAGAAGAGCTGGTAAGGTCAAACGTGACCAGGGGTAACAGTATTGAGTTTTGTAGCTAACTTTTGGGAAGTGTTAAGCATTTTCACCACTTTACATTTTAGAACTGAACAACAATTACAGGTTAATTAGTCCTCTATGGAAAATATTACTTCCCAACTGCTACCTCCCCAGTACCTTTATGGCAGCAGAAAATAAATCACAGATAGCTCTGAGACAGAGTTAACAGCTGCACTAAAGATCTGATCTGGGAAAACATGGTGCAAAAAACAGGACATGGAAATGCAAAATCTTTATGCTACAAATCTGAAAGGAATAAATAAATGTTAGCAAATTTTGCAGGGTTACTTTACCAAAGAATACAAAATATGTATCCACTTTGACAGGCAGGTTCTTGCTTAGCAAAAAAAGAGCCTGGGTTGAGACTACTAAGATGATGCATGGAAGGACAATGATTTGTCTACCCATCACTTGAGAAGTTGCATGGTTTCTCATTTGTTTAGCTTGGCTTACATTGCCACCTACATGCTCCTTTGCTCAGTGCATTAGTTGCCAGGCCAGGCAGCTGATTTCAGCCCAGTGTGCTCCTGCTCTAAATCCACGTCCCTTTTGCTTCTGTCCAGGCAGGAGAGGGTCCCTTTTGTTCAAACTAGCTCATGGGATTGCAATCAGTTCCCATGTAGGTCAATACAACCTTCCTGCAGCACATCCCTAATCACTGCTACCATGTTGTCCTTTTCTGCCTTCTTCCTCCACTGGCTCCATCTCCCACTTGCTAGTCCCCTCTCCAGTTTGGGACACAGGACCCGCACGCTTTCCCCACCCCCTCATTCTCCTTGGCCCCTTCCCATGACACCTGCAATGCTAAAAGGTCTAGAAGGATGCCGGTAGGTTGGCTGCAGTCATCTGCGCTACTCTTACTGAGTTAAATTCACACCATTTATGCAGCCTGTCTGCAGGGAAGGGCTCTGCCAGTCACCCAGCATCATCTCCAGAGAGAGAGGATACACTGGCGACGGGGCAGGGGCCAGCACAACACGCACATGGGGACTCCTTTGGCTCTGAGCTGAGGATTAGTGTGGGACAAAGACTCTTCACTGCTGGTTCCTAAAGGTCACCTCAAACCTGTGCCCGAGCACAGTCTTGCGTCCCCACGACAGGAGTGTGGCCTCCATTTGTGGGCTCAAACCCATGCTTGAAATCCAGCACATACATAATCTTTATCCTCAAATTTATGTCAGCTTTTCAAGTTTGAGATTTTTATTTTCCCTCTCTGTTCTGTGAAACAGCTAAAAAATTCCTAAGTACTATAAAAATAATAACTATTCTTAGTTTATTTGGTGCATACACTTTAGGAAGGTTGCCAGTATTCATTGCAGTACTCAGCTGCTTCTTATTCTCCACAAGATTACTCGCTCTTTGTCCCTGTATACATAAATATTATTGCTGACCCACTTCTCCTGCATCCTGCAAGAAATGAATCTTTTAAAGTGCCTTGTCAGAGTGGAACTGTACAGACACAGAAAAACAGCTGGAAAATGGCCAAAATGAAGATGGTGGTAGATTGCTTTTCCAAGGGCTTGGCAGAAGGTCCCCCAGAAAAGGGCTTGCAGTAATGTAATGGTGTACGACTGCTCCTTGAGCGCACTTTGCATCTCAAGTGCTCACTAATTTAAGTTGCATTGGAACTGCAGATGGGGAAATGAAATTTGTGGGGGCTTTCATCCCTCATCCCTCTGCAGTAATTTAGATTACTAAAGGCTGTTCAAATTAGCAGAAATAAAGATGAATCCTTTCCGTAAGTTGAAAAAAAAAACAAAAAACAAAACGAGAGAGAGAGAAAGAGAAAGCTGCTCACAAGTTTGTTTTCAGCAAGAAATGCTGAGTGGATGGGATAGAAGGCTAGGCACTGACTGAAACCTGCCTGGATTCCTGCTCCTCAGTCAGAGCCACCAGCTTCACCAACAGTGGGATCTTTAAAAACATGAGTGCAAAATGAACTCTGGCACTTCTTACACAGTGTACGTGTAAGTTTAAGAAATGATGAATGATTTAATACAGAGCATGAAAGATGTTTTTACCTCCAGGTTCAGTTATTGCAAGTCAGATGACTGAGCTTCATCAGATGATGGATTTCACAGGAAAATGTTTTTCTTTGCAAAGGTCCTTAGTATTAAGAATTCATGGGGGGGAATCAAAGCAGACACAGACACTAACAGCTAGTTGTGCTTCAGCTGAAGGGCAGCAGATTGTGACTTCAACTGAAGGGCGGCAGCTGTAAGAATGGACTCTTATAAAGCTTTGTAATTATCTAGATATATTGATGTTTAAATAGCATGAAGGAGGGTTTACTCAGCTCTCTGTGGTTTGGGTTTTTTTGTGTGCTATCAGTTGTAAAGAGACGGTACAAAAATCATTCTGAAATCAAGAACAGTAGTACCTTTCTGCTTTCTTCAACATCCCACAAATTTGTGAATGCAAGAATCAAAACCTTTCTCAAAATTGTTCCAGCTCTGTGTCTTCCCAAGAGCCTGCTTTAACACCTGCACTTCGTAGTAACTTCAGAGTAATTCAAGTCAAAAGAGAAAAAGCTTTCTCTTGGGACAGCGTTTAATTCTGTTGATGTTATCTCTAAAATCTGACAGTGGGGAAAGCTGTGAAATGCTCTGAATGTAAACCTCTGGCCACAGTCAAGGTTCTGGAAAAAAAACGGTGTCCTGTGTGAAACTGAGTTTGTTATTGGGACACTCTGGTGCGATTTGCAAAACCTCTGAAGCCATTTTTGCAAGGGATAGGGTGATCTTGACTAGGAGCTGCTTGATCTGTTGTGCATGTAGAGGAGTCATCATAACATTATGCGCAACCCACGACTGCAGGCATTTATGCACAACTGAGTGTACGCTGGAGGTTCCTTCTGTGATTAAACTGATACCTTAAAAATACAGTGGCTTCTAGGACATATGTGCAGAGCCAGGCTCCAAACGGCATTATCTCATACGCTTTCAAGCTGTGTCTAGCCAAGATATTTGTAGGCTATCAGCCACCACACTGAGTGCCATTACTCAACAAGTGGAACAATAGTCTACTTACATCACATTACTTTGGCCATTTTGTATGTTCTAGAGCCTGTAAGTTATCTGCTTTCTCTTGGGGTCTGCACTGCGAGGTGAGCTGATGATACTCCATAGCTCTATTGCAGCTGGAGCATTCTGTTTTCTCTACTATTTATGTTTCCCTTTTGCTCCTCCCAGGCATGGCAGTCACATTTCTACCAAGGAAGATTGCTCAGGACTGTCAAAGCCTTTAATGACACTCTAAAACAGTAATTTTCAACATGTTTTGATACTTAGAATTTTTAAAAAGTGCTAAATACACCTTTAGAAATTTGAAGCATGTGGACTGTTGCAGGGTCTATATGAATTTACTAGTACTTAGCAACCTTTCACAGAACCCAGAGAAATAACTGATGGGTACCAACGACCCACAGAGCAGAAACTTCTAAAATGCCTCAGACTGCTCCTGTTCGGTGAGAGATGAAGCCATCTGTCCTGGTTTCAGCTGAAAGTTAATTCTCTTCATAGTAGTTAGTACGGGGCTATGTTTTGGATTTGTGCTGGAAACAGTGTTGATAATGTAGAGATGTTTTTGTTATATAGACATGTTTTTGCTGTTGTTGAGCAGTGCTTACACAGAGCCAAGGTCTTTTCTGCTTCTTGCACTGCCCTGTCAGAGGGATAGCTGGGGGTGCAGAAGGGGTTGGGAGGGGACACAGACAGGACAGCTGACCCAAACGGACCAAAGGGATATCCCAGACCATATGACATCAAGCTCAGGAGCTTGGGGAAGAGGAAGAGGAGGGGCAACAGCGTTCGGAGTGATGGCATTTGTCTTCCCAAGTCACCATTACCCGTGATGGAGCCCTGCTTTCCTGGAGATGGCTGAACACCTGCCTGCAAATGGGCAGTGGTGAATGAGTTCCTTGTTTTGCTTTGCTTATGTGTGCGGCTTTTGCTTTACCTGTGAAACTGTCTTTATCTCAACTCATGAGTTTTCTCACTTCAACTCTTCCAATTCTCTCCCCCATCCCACTGGGGACGAGTGAGCAAGTGGTTGCATGGTGCTCAGCTGCCAGCTGGGGTTAAACCATGACACCATCTTAATCACTTTTTCAGTTCTGAATATAATATTCCATTTCTCCAGGATTTTTCTCCTATGCCTGTTGCATCTTGCTACATAAATAATCTTTTATCATAATTAGGATCTTCTTTGTCCAAGTTTGTACTTTTATACTTGTGTTTTCACATATTCACAAGCTTTGGTTTTGTGTGTTCTTTGTTACCTTAGCAGCAGCAAAGTTCTGTTTAATCTTCCATGAAGATCTGGCATAACAATGAATCATTCTTACCAAGAAATCTTCAGAAACTGCCCTCTGCCCCCCATAAACTCACATTTCCAAGCTGCACCTCCTGTAAACATGGAAAACTGCTCATAAATCATTTTAACTATGTTTTTAATTTATCACATTTCTTCTGACTTAACTAAATGTTTGTAGCATCTGGTCTTCAAGGCTCTATAACTGTAAAATAGAAATGGAGCTAAAGGTATGGCCTCAGGACATTTACCAGCAGCAACTGCAGGATAGAGGACGATGGCCAGTCTTAACCTGTATACCCTCGGCAAGTGCGGAATTTCACATGGCAATATCTGATGGGTTTTACCCTCCATGGACTAATAGTGCTCTGCTTGGGAGCTACATAAAGTAAGAGGCCACTCTACAAGCTTTGAAATCTTCAGCTTTTCAGTATAATATTTCTTTTCCCTAACTTTCTGGATTACTGCCAGGACAGAACTAGTTCTTTTGTGTGTATGGAAACACTAACAAAAGAGAGAAATGGAAAAGCTTTCTGGATTGTCAGTGCCCATGCTACATTGAAGTTGATACTGAGAAGTTGTAGGTGCAAGATTTTTAGCCCAAAATATTATAAATTTACTTATAAAACTGGAGAATTACAAGAAAATTCATTCAAATACAGCTTGAGATTGTTCAAAATATGTTTCAAAGGGTGTTTAAAAGGACACTTTAAATTGCTGCATTCATGGTCAAGTAGTTGAATACAAGCCCCCTGCTCTATCTTTGATGGTGTCTCTAAATACATGTGGAATAAGGATGCTGAAGCATTGGCTAGAAGTTGTGTCCAGTGTGATGGATGGAAGGTTTTCATGAGCTCTGCAACTTTAGCTCAATTTGATCTATTTGAGACTCTATTTCAGACTCTGCCCGTTATTGGTTATGTGTCAAGGTTGTCTCTGAGACATAGGAGCATCCTTTTCTTCTGTTTGGTGAGAGTGAAAGATATTCAGCACTCTTTAGAATTAGAATTCGCTACCTTTTTTTCTGTTTTGCTGTATGTAATAAATATATTAGAAGGCAAGAGTTATTAATATTATAATTTAATGCTGTGAGAGAATAAAATACAACCAGCTGTAGTGAGTTGCCCTGATTCTGTTTGTTTCATGTAATAACAGTATGGCCAAACTAGAATATTGAACCCAGTATTTTATAGTAGGGAGTAAATAGGGAAGTAATTGGTAGTAAACATCTCCATCTTTTTAAGAACGTGTAAAGGTAGGAAAATATGTTGTCAGAAATAATCTTGCAGTGTGAAGGAAATTCATTAAGTAAGGCAACAGGGATTTTCCAGCAAATTCGTATAATTACTCACCTATCAGAGTTTTAACAAGTTGCTCAGAGCTACCTTACAAACCAACATAAAAAAAAGCTTTTCTCCTTTGCTCCTTTTGCTGGTTGTTCACCAGCAATTAACCAGTAAGAACTTTTTGTTTGCTGGTTTATGATTCCCACAGTAAAAGTTATACTCAAATGAAGACAGGAGCACTGAAGCCAGAAAATCTTAACCTTTGTACTTAAGTGTACTCCTATGAAGTTTACTCTGTTTTCAACAAGCACTCTTACGAAAGCAAAGTAATGCATAATTATAAATCTTTGCAAGATTGGTACCTGAATTTCCCATTACAGGATTAGACTTTATATTGCTGATATTGAGCTCCCAATGACTTCCACAAGATATAAATCAAGCTCAAAATAAGCTCTGAGCATCCTGATTATTTTTATGGTTCTTGCTAGGTACCTTCCATGAGACCTGCAGGATTTCAAAATAAATGATCAATATTAAAACGTAAAGAAAGCTTTAAGGACATATTTGGCAGCAAGTCAAGGTCTGCGCTTTGGGTGGTGGAAGTTCACTGAGGGTGGTGGCAATGCAAAGGTGTGAAGGAGGCTGACACCGTGTACTTCCCCATTGAGTGGAACGGTGGGAAGGGAGTTTAGTCAGAGGGAATGAGTAACCATCTGGCTGCCTGTAGGGAAGTAAGAGGATGAGGGTTACAACTGTAGTAACACATACATGGCTGCCAGCTATGTGGTTCTGAGTCCTTTCAATAAAGACAGGCTGTGTCCTCACAGACCCAAAAGCTGATGAGGGCCGTAGGGATTCCCCTCAGTCACTTGCAGATGAGCTGACTGATGAAGGGTTATTTGGGATTATCTGCTTATTCTGTTGATTAATAACATCTGTTCCACAGCTGACAATATTGAGAACTGTACATCTCTACCAGGGAGTGAAAATAGCGCTGTCTAACTCCTCTGAGATGTATAGTCTAGGAGAATCCTCTTGCCCTGTGGCACATCTCCCTTGCCTTGTCCCTTTTGCCTGCCCTGACAGGAATGCCCCCATGTGCCCCGTCTAGACCACCACCATTTGCTGTCCCTTTGCTGCTGTAAATGGCGGCCAGCTGGGCCAGACACAGGCCCGGCAGAGTGGAAATGGTGGCTTGGTCGCTACATGCGGGACAGGAGTGCTGGGAGCTGCCAGGCAGTCTGAGCTGTCAGGGAGGAGCAGCCCTTGATGGCGGAGGGGATAAATTTAAGTGCATTTGTTGTTTATGATGCGCTGGGGCCACCTTGACCTGCAGGCAGCGCACCTGGAGGGTGGCAGAAACCCCTTCTCAGCCTCTTAAACGCGAATGGTGGCACTTGGCAGCCCCGGGCGTTGGGGACAAGGCTGCCTGAGGCACGCAGGCTGCCGGCTTGGCTCGGTTTTCCCGGTGAAGCACGACGAACAGTGCGCTATCCCCCGCCGCGGAGAACTACAGCGCCCGTCAGCCCCTGCGCGCCGCTCCCACCTTTCCCGCCTCTCGCCGTTATCGCCTGCCTCCTGTCAGCGAGGAGCCGGACCCGGCTCGCCCGAGAGGGATTGCCGCCGCGGGGAAGGAGGTGCTGCGTGTGGCAGCCGCCCTCGGGGGGCGACAGCGTGGTGGGGCGGGGTGGCCCCGTTCCCGTCCCGTGCGGGGGAGCAGCGTCTCCGCAGCCTTGCTGCCCCGTCCCGTCTGGTCCCGTCGCCGCGGTGGCGGCGCGGCTCATGAGGTGAAGATGGTGATCCGCGTCTTCGTCGCCTCCTCCTCGGGCTCGGTGGCGGTGAGTGGGGGCGAGCGGCGGGGAGAAGGGAGAGGAGCGGAGCGCGGGGCCGCTGAGGCCAGGGCTCAGCCTCCGGGGCCGGGGACAGCGGCGGGGCGAAGCTGCCCGGTGGTTGTCAGCCGCCGGTCGCCGTCCCCGCGTTTGCAGAGCCTGCACTCAACTCCGAGACCTCACCCCTCACGCGAACGTGGACCTGAGAGTCAGCAGGCTGTTGCGAAACGCGGATCTGAATTTGCCGGGGTTGCGTGTGAAATGGGGGGGGAAAAAAAGACAACTACACCTCCCCACCTCCCCGAAAGGCTGCCGAAGCTTAACTTGTTCGTCAATTGCCTTTGGCAAACCAAGCGCCCCTGAAACCTTTTTGTAGGGGACAAATATTGGGTGTGTTTAAGGGGTCTTAAAGGTGATTAACGTGGGCTAAACTTGCCTGCTGGGGAGGAGGGTTCAGCGCCTTGGGGCAGGGGGAGCCGGCCCTGAGGCGCGCTGAACCCGGTCAGGTGCCATGCCTTGGTGCCTGCCAACTACTGCGGGTTTAAAGGATAAATACAAGGAGAGCCTAGAGACAAACTTCAGGCCGGTAGCACTTCTCTGCACTAACAGATACTCTGGAAAAGGTACAACTCCTTTCAAACTTGGTTTTGAAAGGCACCACTGCGTCCTCTGCTTAATTGAAGTACTTATAGCTTTCTCTTGTTGAATTAATTATACATGTGACCTATGAATTTCCATATTTTCATATAAAGTGACAGCTCTGATTTCTGTTAAGGCAATCTGAGCGTAAGCGTTCTACTGAATTTGTTCTTTAATGAGAAATATCAGAAGGATTTAGATATAATTGCTATTCTTTATGCTTCAGCAGTGAAGGCAGCGGCGTTTTTGCATTGCGGAAGGATGTAGCACTGTATTTTCCCATCTGAAGGTTTATTGTGTGTTCACTTCCTTCAGCCTTTTACATGTAATACTTGTTTTCAGTTCAGTGGCATGGTGACAGGTATGTGTTGTGATATGTTTTGGCAAGAATTGTTCAAAATGCTTAGTGGCAGCATTACAGCTAATAAAAACTAATTATCCATTTCAGTAGCCAACTGACTAAACACAGAGCATCTTCAGAACTCTAAAATCCATGTTCATCAAGCATCCATAATAGAAACATCTCCTTCCCCGCATGGGCAGTTGGCTCATGCTGTGGTAGCTGAAGATTGCTAAGTTTAGTTTCTGTTTCATGCCTCATAGCTTGAACAATAATGCATAGTTTTATATTTTGCTTTTCTGAAGGGAGGGGAAAAGAGCCACATAATTAGCTCACCCGTATCTCCTGTTCTGACCAGTCTGCAAATAGGTTATTGATGGGAGTTTTTGATTCTGCCTTCTCCTTCCCCTGTCTCTGCCTGCAAGGTACATATCCTGTTAGCAGCAGCAGTATAACCCTCTTCACAATCTATTAACTCAGCAAACCAAATCTGAGGTTGACCAACAACTTAAGTTGCACATCAGTTCATTTGCTGACTTTTTTCTGGTTTGGACAACAAGAAGATGACATATAATATGGATAACAGTTTGCATACCAGTGATAGTCAACTTTCTTCATCTAGGCAGCAGTATGTCCGAGTACAGCCTAGTCAGAGAATTGATAATTTAGTGATCGATGGTACTGTTAACACAGGACCAGAGCTGTGACATCTCTTTTCTGTCAGTTTTTCTTCATCTGTGTTATCACAGCATTTAGGCATGTTCGTTATGGGCTAGATTCCTGCTGTGCTCAGTGCCGCATCACTGAGGCTTTTTACTATGGGCTTTGCCGGGGTTGTCCATAGATCATGGCTAAGTGATTGAGGAAAATGACAAAGAAAAAAATACTATCGGCTGGTTATGTGGGAATCTGCATCTGGAGAAAAGGGAGGTTACTGTATTGCACATCTCTAAACAGGGAAGTTTTAAGCTAAACATTAGTGAAAGGAAACAAAAAGTGTTTGAGTCATGTAATTCCTTGTGGTCTCCTCCAGCCTTCAGCACAACTACGTCAACTACTTTTTGGGATCCTATGCAATTCATGAGAAATGAAGATTTCCCTGTCTAGAGAAATGAGTACCCCTCTAGAGAAATGAATAGTCTTTCTAGAGCCTACTCTGGCTGCTGCTAAAAGCTGTCAGAATCTATGGTTTAACTTCCGCCTGTAGGTCAGCTTGAGTCAAACTGTAGGCTAGCTGCTTGTGAGAGTGGATGTGGCTGACTGAGATTAGTATGTCCTGCTGTAATTGACCAAAACCTTATGTATGTAATATTTGCTGATAAACTAAAAGCAGTATCATAGTGGCATGATTCATTTTCTTACTCTCACTAGAGATATTTTGTTAAATTACTCTTTATTTTAAAATGAAAACTCCATCTAGTCTCTAGAGTAAGCTTTTGGTTCCATTTGTTACCTCACCAGCAGTGTGCTGTTAAAGCAGAAGCACTTCCTAGTCCTCTTTCCTCTTTGTACCTGGAATAAGACTGGCTTGAATTTTCACAGAGGGAGGAGTGAGGACAGTGATTTGTTTAAATAAAAATAATACACAGGAATTTCCTTATGTTGACTAGTGAAAGAGATGATATTTCCTAGCAAGTATAATGAGCTAAACTCTTTGTGTATGACTACTTTTGAAATCTTCAGAATGCCCAGGTTAAATGATAAGCATTTGGCTGAAACATTCCTGAGAAATATACTAGTTGTGTAGTCAGCAGAATCTTCAGTTTGCATAAATATGGCTTTCCCTGGAAACTTTTGAAATGTTTATTGCTCCTGATACTTGGTGCAATTTATTTTGTGCTAAAGATAAAAATACGCAATAGTCATACATGATTATGAGTTCAGTGCATAAAATGTTTTGGGGATCATGCTGGAGAATGAGGAAAAGCAAATAACAGAGTGGAAGAGAAGTCAAGAACAATGTGAACCTTTCCTCCATTTGGTCTTGGACTTCTCCCTGCAGCATCTCCCCTGTATCTGAAGGTTCTTAGACCCCTGAGAGGCTAATGGTAGTAACTGGTTGTTTGAGGTTTTTTTTGAATGAAACTTCTGAATATAAATGCCTCAAGAGCTTAAAAGAGCTCACAGATCCCAAAACCTAGTTGTTGCTTGAGAGGAAACATTCATCTTCAGTGTTAGGGAAGCTGGACTGTGGATTTACCCTGTAAGGATGATGTAGACAAATTCCTGAGACCTTCCTGTGGGAAGGGAGGAGAGAGGCATTGTGTATATGTGTACATTTCTAAATAACCTCCTGTTGTTTTAAGCATGCATTAAGGCAGATTCAATTGAATCATAATGGGAAGCCTCTGAATAGGCAGGCAGGCATGTTTCTACAAGCCTTACTGTCTCCTACTTTTTCTGACCTGAATTTCTACTTGTTGTTGGTAAGCTTTGTCTCGAATTCCAAGCACTCCTTTGTAGGACTGGGGAGGCAGGCTTTGTTACTCCTCCCTGATAAGGACAATCAGTGTTCCTTTGTGCTTAGGGTAAAGGCTACATTAATATTAGCATTTACTTTTCTCCTTCAGGAGTGCTTCACTGTTTTCAGGAAATAGTTTATGCCCTCGTTTTTCATTTCACCAAATCATTCCAAGGTGACTGTAATTTAATCTGTTTCACATTTTCCAATCTATCAATAAAAATTTACACTTGTGCTACTGCAGTATGTATTGACTCAGTTAAATGGTCTTTAGTGTTTTAAAGCAGCTCTACCTTTAACAGGAAGCTGGTAGTATGAGCTAAATAACTCTACGCCTGGAATTTCTACAGTTGTGTGGAAATGTCAAACCAGAGAAGACTTCAGTCTT
This sequence comes from Aramus guarauna, assembly GCA_013400195.1. Lineage (NCBI taxonomy): Eukaryota > Metazoa > Chordata > Aves > Gruiformes > Aramidae > Aramus > Aramus guarauna. The sequence goes on along the minus strand of VXBL01002513.1, from coordinate 150,462 downwards.
CTTGTAGTCAGAGGACTGAAGATCAGGTAAGAGGAATATCATTGAAAAGCTTTCAAATAATCCAGAAACTTCAAACGACTGTCGCACTTGCACTTTCTCCTCTGTGGTAATAATTTATTGCCTTGGAGCTTCATCTGTTAAACTGAACAAGTAATATAGGAAATTACTGAAATAATGGAACAGTGGGTAGAATCTACTCAGACTAGTGGGAGATGCAAAACACTTTCCCATTGAAATTTTTGTGTCTTCACGAGATGTGAAAAACACATCACTGCAATGAATTCCATTTAGCGTACAAGGGCAAGTGATGCTCAGCCACGTTCTCCATGAGAACGTGTTTAGGGGGACAGGAGGGTTTGGGGACGAACCACACCAACCCAGAAAGAATAGACTTTTTTAAATGACCAAAACTTGGACTTTGACTCTTGCTACTGAAGAGGGTTGTGGATTTTTTACTAGGAAGCTTGATAAAATAGGTGCAGTTATAGTTAAATTGTTTCTATAGCAAATGTTGGTTTTATGAGACTAAAGCTCTTCTTTTGTTTAAGTATATAATAGAGTTCAAATGAGTTGGAATTTTTGTTTCCTGGAATGACTTTAAATCACAGTGTAAAGCATCAGAATGTCAGAATAATTACAGTTATGTTTGTTTGGTTCATGTGTTGTTGGATAATGTAATGAAGACAAATACAATGCTAACATTCTTAAGGCTAAGCTTGTCTCCTAGCAATAACGATGAATTTCAACTCCACCCTTTTTTGTACAAACTCATGGTAACTCAACATTTCTCGTAGCACTACTCAGGAAGAATGTGTTTCTTGTTGAGAGGTGTGGAATAAATTGATTTAGAATATGTCACTTGTAGAATATCCACCATCTAACAGGGATTTTTTGCCTCTCTGCACCCTAAAAGCTCAGCAGTCAAAACTGAAAGTGATTTGGTTAATTGACACAAGTGCCTTTTGTGAAAAATATATTAGTTATGGCGGTCATTTGGAAGGATGTGATTTATGGAAATTCAGCTGCCTATGATATAAAATATCAAGATTTGCCAATTATAAACATAATGATTTTTTAATATTAGAAGTTTGTAAAATCAGAGCAGTAGGTGAGTTAGCTTTTCAGAAATGAGACCATAATCTTTACAATTAGAAGTGATTTTGCACTATTTATGTGGGAAATAGCAGTATTTTAAATACATAACAACAGTATCATGTAACATCTGTCAGCATGCTGTTCAGTTGGATCCTCCAGGCCTGATTTATGAATCTCACATGAACATCATACTGTGTCACTTCCCTTGGTCAAGGTGGTGGTGCTTTTGGTTGTGCACATGCAGAGTAGTGCTGTAGCAACAGCAATGATACTGGAAGAAAAAAGTTGGATCCTTGCTCAGTCATGTGTATCTGTGTCTTGGACATTAGCAATTATATCATGCCCATAGGACAGTTCTGGGGACTTTATGTCCCTTTGACTTGCAGAATTAGTTCCCTCATCCTTCCCCAAGTTTCCTGTTGTCAGGTCAGGTGGCTCATATTTGTCTTCGCTGGCTTCTGTCAGTCCTGCTTTGCAGGGTTCACATGGCAGAGTGACTTGACTGTGAATTCTGCAATGCAAGGAGGTCAGCACTGAAGCCTTTAGCTATTTTTCACCCTAAGGACCCTCTGATCTAGCTCTCAAGTCTGTATTCCAAAGAAGTCTAAATTCTAGATACATCCTCCTGCGTTGTGATGGAGAGAACTAAGAGGTTCAGGTAGCTTAAGGAATGTGTTCAGGAGGGAGCTGGATGAGAACCCTAGTCACAAGGATACAGGTGGAATTTAGACCATCTGTGTATGGTATTCAGTACCTAACTGTTGCACCATTCTTGTGTGCTCTAGCACTTTTCAAATATTTACATTTCTTCTTGGCAGATAGATTATATCAGAAATAACGCTACCTTGAAGAACACACTTTAGAGTACATAGTGTCATGAGCAGTAGGACCGTTGCTGACCTTTGATTACGGTTGTAGCTGTAATAAAACTTCAAAGGAGGTATTGTTCTCATGAGTTTCTGAAGACTGTTTGGAGTGTGTGTTTTGATTCTTCATTTACTGATCTGCTTTGTACAGGCATATGGTTCCATGTCTCTAACAACTATATAGTAACATCTTCATTACAGATTTAGCCCTCTATTTTGAATATATTCACATGGATTGGAAAAAATGAGTAATAAAAGGCAACTTGTTCATTTTAAGAAGGTTTTTCCCCTCTGTTTTTCTGTGAAGTACAGCAGTGTCAAAGTGCAAGTCCCTGAATGCACATACTTCATAGACAGTGACCTACTCTCCTTAATTTTCACCCATATCTTCAAAGCCTGGAAATTCATTTTCATAACTGTGGTCATAGTGTCAGTGATCCCCCAAGGTCACATATAACTGAATTTGTTTACATTAATGGAAAAAAAAAGGAGTAATAATTAACTTGCATGCAATTTAATGACTTTTGGATTACTTTTATTTTCCACGTTGTTTTGTGAAATGGAAATTAATTCGGGCACATAACTCACCTGTCTGTTTTCTAGAGAGTACAACCCAGGAGGAAAGGCAGGGAATGAAGCATATGCCATTCTTTTGTCATCCCCATTTTGTTGTTTGGCATTGGTACATCAACATATAAACTGCAACTTTTATAGCTGTCATTGTCACTTTATTCTGTGCCAACATTGCTCGTGCAGAGACAAACTCCAGCAGAGGGGCAAGGCAGGCAGCTCTCTTGCTGTAACACATTGGATCACTGCAACTGCTTGCTTCAGTGCTGCTGAACTGGGGCTCTTGGTACCAGAGACATTAATCTGGTGAATTCAGATTGAAAGCGTTTTCCATACGCACCCTACTGCAGGCTTGGTGTCTGGTTTCCGGTAACTACAAAGGTCTCTCAGCCAAACGACAATGAATTGAATTCTATTATGTTTGCACATCACGGAACTACTTTCCCAAAATTTGTTCAGCTATTCTTCTGTAAACCTAGGTCAGATATTCACTTCTCTCTAGATTTTTTTTTTTTTTTTCCCCAAAAAGTCTCTTATTTGGGAAAAATATGCTAAGCAGCAGACCATCAGCATTTTTTTCTTTTCTTTTGGAGTTAAGTATCTTTGTAAAAAGAGGTATTAGAAAAGGCTGTTGAGTTCAAGTCACTGCTGAACTAATGCGAATCTTGTGATCTGCAGTCATTTACTGGGATGTAGCGTCTAGTGTAGTAAATTTTAAGATGTGATCCAAAGCTTGTTGAAATTAGTGAAATCATCTTAATTCACCAACTGGGCTTTCATCCAAGCCAAGTGGCTTCCATGCTTATCATTAAACCTAAATGGTGTCTTGTGTGTGTGAAAACTTCAGGACTTTAATAATGTGTATTGTCTTAAATGTTTTTATTCATGTATATAAACTGTACAATGCTGCTGCCACCAACTTGGAATTGCTTGAGTACTGTCTGCAAACATAACATGTCCTTATTAGTAATAAGGAGATATGAACCTCGGGATATAATTTTCAAACTAAAATTAAAGACCTAGATTGTTGGTAGAAGAGTTGTATTGGACTCCTAAGCTTCTGTCCTTGTGCAGACCACAGCAAGTACATACCAGTTGCATGACTTACAGGCCACATTCTAGGCAAGACAACTGAATTTCCTGAATTATCACGGTTCTGGTGAACAGTGAAACTAGAAACAAATAACTAACTTTTTCACAGTTGTGTCTGCTTTCTATTACTGAATACTTCCTCATTTGTAAAATTTAAGGATCTATAGATAAAATTCAAGCAACAGTGAAGGCATACCAGTAAATGTGAAAGCGTACTAGTTGAAGTTACCAAAGTTCAGAAAACAAGTTGAAGTTACCAAAGCTCAGAAGACAAAGCTTTCCAATGTCATGGAACAATATTTATGCAGAGTAAATTACCTTTCTTAGTACTTACAGGAATTTTTTAAGTTCTTACATTCTAACTGATACATTGAATATTCTGGGTTTAATAGTCTTATCAAAGGTGAAGTATACTGTTGAATAAGTCCATTTCGCTTGCTATATGAATGCTTTTGATTTTAATTAAAGCAAAATTTAAATCTAGAATGCACAACATGTTTCAGTTGACTGATGTTAGAATTTCTCTGGTACTGTGATTCTCCTATGTACAATGCACCTTCCAATTTAATTATTTCAGACATTTCTATTTATCCAATGAGGAAAATACAGAAGAAATTAAGATTTGTGGAAAAGTAGTCAGCATTTAAGGAAGTTTCTTATTGCATAAAATCAGAATCACTTTTATCTTTATCAATCTGAGTCAATTTGGAGATAAAGAATTGTCACTAAGCTGGTAGCCTAGACTGTATCATTTTACTAACAAATACACTAAGGGCAACAGTTTCCTGACTTGCACCCTCAAGTGCTGACCTCTTAAGGGAGTCTATCAGAATGAAATACTGCAATCTTTATTTTGCTTGCAGTGTGAAAGCTTGATAAGAAGAATAATTAACACAGAAATGCTGTAGTCCTTGGAGTCTACTCTGAACCTATCTAAACCTGTGGTCATGTACCAGGTTAATGTTTGTTAAGTTTTACAGAAAACAGTTAACATTTTGCAGGTCCCTTAAGTTGATGGATTTCCTTCTTGGCAAGGTGAGGGGAAATGTAGAGGCAGTGGTAGTGTTTCTTACCTGTGACTGTCAATGGAAACAGTCTGCAGTTAGCTGCAATAGCTTGGAAGAGCTGCTGAGTTCCTCAGTAGCCATGATACCATTTCCTTAATCTTTCCTGGGGTTCGTATGTTGTTTAGTCAGTACTGGTTGGAGGGGAAGATAGAGTCAATTTAGAAACTTAACTCACTGTTGACTCTCATTTCTAAAAACAAACATCAGATTTCAGTGGGACATTCATTTCAGTGAGATTCATGCAGGTGAGGAATGTGTGACCTGCTCTTTCAAGGAATGACTCAAATTTGTTGGTGAACTTCAGGTGTGACTAGGAAGAAGGTACAAATTCATTTAACATACGTTGTCTCATAGCCAGAAAACATGGATCCAAAGCCTACTTTCTTGTATTTCTTGTCCGTTAGGCCTCCATCTGTGAAGTATCTTAAGGTGAAATCTTTTGATACTTCTGTTCAAGACTGTGGCAGTCCTTTCATTTAGGTGTGCTACTTTTCTAGGAGAGTTATTTATCACCACTCCTAAGGGGTTGAGTCTAAAAGTATGTGGATATCCTTTCGGGGTGATAAGAGGTATAGTGATGAGGAACTTTCTTAAAACAAGTTTTTTCTATCTCAGTGGGGGAAGAGAAAAACTGGCTTTTACAACAGTAGACAAGCTTATTTAGTCTACATTTAATATTGTACTTCACTATAAAGTTATTGAATTTGGCATGGAGGAAGGGGAGTAACTGTCTTGCTAGCTGATTTATGAAGAGAAGCTCTGAGGAGATGCAGGTTGTTCAGTGACTCATATTAATCATCAATAACAGCATGCCCTTCTGTTGTTGCCCATCTCCCTTGGCTAGGATAGAGCTTGTCTTTACAGTAAAGAGTTACAGGATTTGTTGATTTTTTGTTTGTTTGTTTGTTGTTGATTTTTTGCTTTTTTACCTCTGGGTAACTAATCCCCACCATTCCTAGTAAGACAACAGGGAAAACTGCAAGATATTTTTCATTTTACTGCCAGGAATAAACTTGCCGAAGTTAATACCTGGGAGTAACCTTTGCAAATGTGTCAACCTGCCTTTTGTTTGAATATACATATGTAGATGTGTGTTTTTGCATACACACATAGATTTTGATATATATCATCTAGTGTGTATATATTATGTATATTTATATCTGTGTATGTATTTCTTAACCTTGGAATCACCCATAGATGCTAATTATCATATTAGTGGTAAAAATAAACCACTAATTTTTGCATCCCCAGAAGAGAAACAAAGATAACGACCTGATACCTCATGCTAGTTGCTCAAGATATGTCAGCATATGTTGGGGCCCTATCAAAAATGATTGCTCCTTTATTTGAACGGCTAGACCTTACGGAAGTGTCACCATGGATGTCTGTCTTCTGCGTAAGCTAGAGTGCTAAAATTATAGAATGATAGAATAGCCTGGGTTGGAAGGGACCTTAAAGATCATCTAGTTCCAACCCTTCTGCCATGGGCAGGGACACCCTCCACTAGACCAGGTTGTGCGTCTGTGTTTTTCAGAGAAGGGCAAGTGAATTTTTGTGTGTCTTCATTTGAAAGAAAGCTTCCTTTGATCTCATGAACAATACAGCAACTGAATCCTGTCATTACTTTGCTGCAGGGTTAGTGAAATTATCATCCCTATCTAATCTAAAGAAACACAATTCAAGTATGCGTTAAACCTTTGATCTGGATCTGCATCTCCTAAGGTCAGACAATCTTCGTGAAGCATCTCTAATTGAGTGATCTGGTATGTTTATATAGAAGCAGAGATAGGAGTAGCATTTGAAGGATTTAGATAGCATCAAATTCTTTGGTAGGAACCTGCTAGGAAGCTAAAATTAGTTAAGAAGGAGATATAAAACTAGTCTTTGATTAGAGAAGACAGCTGCCTCGAAGGCCAGATGTGCATGCAGTCCCTTCCTACCCAGACTAGCTTACCTGCAGCAGGGTCAATTTTCTGGTAAAGGTTCCCAGCATTAGGCTCCAGGAGAGTCTGAAAATCTGTGGGTTTATTCAGCATAGTATTCAGCGATACCTTTGGCTATGTGGAGGTAACTCCTGTTGGCCTTACAGGAGATGTGTCTGTAGTTTATGGGATAATAATCAGATGACTGCTGTGTTTGGGGATGCAGCTAGCCATTAAGAAATGGGGCTGTGGAAGTATAAAAGAGGTAATTTGCACATACAGAGCTGCAAGAACACACAAGTTACACAGATACAGTTGCAGTTCTTGAAAGAGAAATAACGTTGACATTTGTTAATAAAGTTAGATGCCTCATTCTGCTCTCAGTTGTGTCAAAGGTAATTCTGTTATTGATCTGAGTAATAGCAGTGGCAGTCAGCCCTAGTTTAGAGAATATCAACAAAATCCGTCTTCTTAGCCTTATAAAAATGTACTGGTAGAACCTTGCAGTAATACAGTCCAATTTTATCTCAAATCTGACATTTGTCTAGACCTGCACATGCATTTTTCTGTTGCTAGTTCATATACTGCTGAGAAAACCTTTAAATATCTGTAAAAACTTAGCACAACAAATTCGGAATGACTAGCACTGCCGTTACTGCTGTTATTTTAAAGTGTATTATCAGGGGTGTGTGTATCTGTAGTTGGCAGAATTACACATCTGTGCTGTGTGGATAGTAGCTGTTGGGAGAAAATAGTGAAAGTATTGACAGCTTTATTTCACAAACTTGTTTTTATATCTCTGATCCTTCAGGATAAGAAAAACAAATAAATGCAAGCATACTCCTTAGGGAGAGGCTAGATGTTTTTTCCAAGTGTCCAAGGGGTCTTACAATTCTCTTAAATTCATGAAAGAGGATTAGTAGTTGTGTGGGAGAAATATGGATATGACCTTGTGTTCATGTGGGAACAGGGTTCTCTGTGAAACCCAGTATGCCACTGCTGGGCTAGGCAGTGCTGTGGTCTTGGAGCATGCCTTAATGTCTCTTTGAAACTCCGCCATACTGTCAGGAGACTCTGCTGCATGTGGCATCTTATGGCTCCATATTCTTCATCAACTAGCTGTTGTTTCAGAAATAGCTGGAGCTGCAGTTGGGTTTAATTGCATGTTGGGCTGTGGGTCCTGAGTGACAAAATACAGAGGGCACAGCCTCATGGGTGAGGTAGGAGATGGCCAGCGGAACTTACCTCTTGAGCTAACAGAACTGAGACACCACCCAGATGAAACAAGGCTAATTGCTTGTTACATCTCATGGGCTGCTAGGTGTTTTATCCATTCTAATAGATAAGTATTCCTATGCCACTGGGTTTTGATGCTTAAAGCTAATGAGAAGGAAGAAATATGACCTCTTTATTTTTTTTTTAGTACCAAGAAATTTGCTTTTATACCTCATTTGCAGTAAGTACAGAAAATACAGCTGGGGATGCTTTTTTCTTTGTTACAAAACAGTGTGACTGATAAATACATAGAGTTCACAATGCTTTCAGTGCTCTGCTGACTCACCATGTCACAAAAAAGGACAATTGTGTGTTTTCATCTTAAAAGTCTAGGTGATAAATGTGTTCCATAATAGGAAGTGTGTGTGAATTTCTTGTTAGAAAGACTTTTTGGTTTAAAACTTGTATTTTCTTTGCAGAATTTAAAGTAGAATAGAATTATTTCATTTGGAAGGGACCTAATCCAACTGCCTGACCACTTCAGGGCTGACCAAAAGTTAGAGCATGTTATTAAGGGCATTGTCCAAATGCCTCTTAAACACTGAGAGGCTTGGGGCATCAACCACTTCTCTAGGAAGCCTATTTCAGCGTTTGACCACCTCTCGGTAAAGAAACGCTTCCTAATATTAAGTCTGAACCTCCCCTGGCTCAGCTTTGAATCATTCCCATGCATCCTGTCACTGCATCCCAGGGATAAGAGCTCAGCACCTCCCTCTCCCCTTCCCCTCCTCAGGAAGCTGTAGAGGGCAATGAGGTCGCCCCTCAGCCTCCTTCTCTCCAAACTAGACAAACCCAAAGTCCTCATCCACTCCTCACAGGACATTCCTTCCAACTCATTCACCAGCTTTGTTGTCCTCTTCTGGACCCATTCAAGTACCTTCACATCCTTCTTGAATTGTGGGGCCATAACTGCACGCAGTACTCAAAAGTGAGGCCACACCAAGGCTGAATACAGCAGGACAATCACATCTCTTGACCGGCTGGTTATGCTGTGTCTGATGCACCCCAGGATGCGGTTTGCCCTCTTGGCTGCCAGGGCACGCTGCTGACTCATACGAGTATTACAGCATTTGCTTACTTTCCAAAACCTGCTTATAAAACTGCACTCTTCAGTGCTATTTCAGTGAACTTTGAACAATTACCAAATATTTAACCTGATTTAAGAAAATAAAGAAACAAACCATAGTTATCATGTTTTTTCTTCCCTCCACAAAATCGTCATTCTACCAAGCAAGCTTGATTCACATAAACAAAGGGATATCTCTTAAATCTCTGCAGATTTCCACCTATAGCGGTGTTGGAATTCCATGTGCAAGACATCAAACTATTCCCTGCTCTCCTAACTCTGCAGGAGGAACTGTGAGATTCAAAGGTCAATTTTCTGTTCATCACTGCAGGACTAAGGACTGAGTTTCCAATAGTTCAGAACTTGACAGTTCTCAGCTACCTTGCTGAATTGGGACTTTACTGGGAAGCAAAGGATATTCTTCAGAATCAACTAACTTACAGAATTCAAAAGAAATAAACATATGAATAAACGTAATATATCATGGAGATCAGAGAACAACTTGCATTTCATTAGGAGGTACTAAAGAGTAACTGAATTAACAAAGGTTGCAGTTATCATACTTGTATTTATGTGTAGTATACCTTTTGAAAAGGGAGATAGATGTTGCTTGTTGAAAGGGCTTCATGATGCAAAATACTTGCTATAAATATGCCACTTTGGCAAAAGAGAAAAGTATGAAAAGGAGTTAAATGTAGAATGCTAAACAGGAAATTTAAATTATTCTCTGGCAAGTTTGAGAGGTTTCTGTTGGAAAAATGCACGAAAATAACACTTTAACTACTCTCTTGAATTAATGAAACATATGGTAAATTACAAACAAAAACATCTATCTTTTGAAAGAAGTTAGCTGCTGGCTAGGGTTTGAATTGTTAGTTTTTTGAAATGAATTATTCTAGTCCTGCAGGATGGTTCCATCAGAAGTTTTTGATAGCTGAGAATATGCTTTATGAATCCCTGAAATCCTCCAGACAATTAAAAGTTTCTCTTGTTTTTTTTTGTGTTAGCCACTAGGATCCCAACCTTGTTTAAAAAAAAAAAAAAAAGAGTCCTAGCACATAATTCTAATAAATTTGAAACTTCTTGGCTCATGGTTGGCTGAGACATTTTTAAAACCAGACCAAGTTACCAGCTTTTTCTGGTAATCTGCCCTCAGTTTTAGCTAGAGGCCCAGCTGAAGAAGAACCAGTATGCCTTCCCAGTACCCTCACAAGAAAATACGTATGACTAGGAAAGATCCTGTTATCTGTAGCACAAATATCATTGCAAGTGTGCTTTTTGTCAAATAAAAATGCAGAATAGTGTAACTCTACAGGATGGAGCTCTTGCTGTAGGTTACAATCCAAACTGGCAGGAGGTTTTGCAAGCTTCTCTACTAGAACAACCAACATCCTGACCTTCAATCTGGCAGTCACCTGCTGCTTGCCAGGCTAGGCTGGGGATCCTCTTGCTACGTTTCTCAGTGTGGATGAAGTCCTCTGGCTGCTAGTCTGTCAAGGTCTGGCTGCCTCTCCACTCAGTGGGACTGCCAAGTTTTGGTTCAGTTCCTGTCGCAAAGTCTTCGAGTTTCACTTTGTTTTAGCCTTTTTTTATTTCCACAAGCAATGCTGTGTTGGTTTTTTTTTTTTTTGTTTCACGTTGATGCAACAGAATAAAAATTCATGTCATTAATTGGAAGATAGATCCAGCTTCAATGGTATTCTTACTCTTTTGATGGGTAGTAATGAGCCAAGATTTGGGTCTCATAGCATCTGGTTTCCTCCAGTCCACCAGAGACTCACAGGTAGTGAGTGGATTTTCAATACTGTAGGAACACATTTTTCCTACTGCAAAAGGAAAATTGTGATAGAGTCACTTACTTCATTTGTGTACATCATTGACATGTCTTGTTTTCTGAAGTACAGAATAAATCAGAAGAGGTAGACTTGGGAGTGACTTGAGAGGCTTTGTCAGCTGTGCACAGCTCAAAGGTGCCCTGCATGGCACTGCCTGTAGCTGATATTTCTGTAGAACCTTCTCTTTTTCCTTTCTTGGTCTTTCCCCTTTTTCTGTATCTCCTTTTCCCTTTATGCTTACTGAAATAATACCAAGGAAACCCCTGAGCAAACTCCCATCATCTCTTTGTTTTGTGCAGCAATGGATGTATTTGTACTTGCTAAAGACTCCTTAATGTTTTTGAATGTTACCTTGTTACTTGCACAGAGAAAAATGGTTTTTTACAGACTATCTTAAATAAGAAACTTCTCTCTTCAGCTGGTAATAGACATACATACACAGATTTAAATGCATTTTATCATAGTGCAACATCTGACAAGAAAAATATGAGGTTAGCTGGCATTGAGTGTGGAGCAGTTTACTGTCTTCTGTAGCTTTATAGGAAAAGAAAATAATGTTTTCCTTTGCTGACTGTTCGTGATTAGGAGTCTTTTAGAAAACAAACCTGGCTCAGATTTTAATTGCATTTGTTAAATACTGGACTCCTTCAAAGATACCATATAGATAGTGCGTGGAGGTAAAGGTGTGCAGATTGCCTGGCTAAGCAGTGGCTCAGCAGCTCCCAGGGACCTGCAAACTGATTTTGCATAAAGCTGAACAGATTGCCCTCCCAGTTTAATAGAGTATTTCATATGCCGTGTCCTTAATTATGTCTCTGTATGCAAGCGGAAGATTGCTGCTAGCAGATCAGGGCAGTGCAGGCTGCACGTGGCCATTGTTCAGGGACTGTTCTATTTCTTTTCAGACTGAAGAGTTCTGTGGTCAGTTTTTAGGATATTGAAACATTTTCTTGAGAATGAAGCATTGAAGGTGTTTTTAGCTATTTGGAGGTCTGTTCTGAGGAGACTGTATTTTCCTTTTTTCACATGTAGTGCAGTATTTGCTATGGCAGGTAACCACTTCCTTTACTTTTGAGAATAGTTATATAATGCTGATTAAAAAAAAAAAAATTCTTCTTTATTACCCTTCTTCACCTCACTACAGCTTCTCATCTCCTTTTTGCCTACGTACATAACTGAGTTGTATTTTCTTATGCTAAGAACAATGAATTAATCATATAAACCTTTGTAAAGATCTGTCACAGCACTGGCATCTCTGTGCAATAAAAATTATCAGGTGTCAGTTGTGCTCTCCTTTCTTAAGCCAGAAAGAGAAATTTGGTAGAAGTCTCTGTCGCTACAGGTTGCAAATGTAATAGGACCATGAGGATTTGCATGTCAGTCTTGGTGAATGTGTGAGATGATTGTTTTTTATTACTCCTGAATGAAAGCAGAAACACAGTGGAAACAGAAGAAAAAAATGCAGATGTTGCTTAGTCTGTTTGAGAGCCATTGCCTCCTCCTTGCTTTTCTAAGGAAGGTATGTGTAGGTTTGCAGTTAACACTGTTTAGTTCTGTTCATTTGATGTGGTTAGGGCTTGCATCTCTTAGTGTAGTATCTCCTTATTATACGTGAGTATGTGTTGAGCCTCATCTGTATGAGAAGTGAAGATTGGTAATCCTCTGCAGTAATATATTACATCTGCAATTTACACTGCAACAATCCCTTTGGTTTTGTTTGCATGACTTGTAAAGGCAGAGGCTCCCATTTGATATTTTCAGCTGTGGGAGTGAGCTGGAGCTTGTGTTTATGTAACCCAGTGTTGTTTATGCAGTTCATATTTCAAATACCTGTAGCTGGTCATGGTTCAGTTTCTGTTGAGCCATTTTCTTTGGGTGTGGTTTTGCTACTGATTATAAAATGATGATGTTGTGGTGCTGACATTATTGATGCTCCTTCCTTTGTTCCCCTGATTCCTGCGTTATGCTCGTGAAAGGAAAACTGCAGAAGCTGCTTGGCAGGAGGGAGGAACGTTGTGTCGTCTCAGTGTCAGCCAGCGGTGAGATGGCTTAGCTGTATCATCAAACTGCACCCTAAAGGTGACCCTGCCAAATGCAATACATTCAGTTTTCAGCTGAATCAGTGAGTGGGTAACAGCTGCTGCAGTTCTGGAGTAAGGGCAAAGGTCAGGAAAGAGTAACGAGATTGTAAGAGAAGGAAGGGAACCAGCAGGACCATCTCCATCTTCAGAGGCACAAGTCTAGGTAGACGTATGCCAGTCTGTGAAACAAGTCTTTGAGATGAACTTAGGCATGCATTCTGTTTTGTTTGTTTAAATGTCATACTTCTAAAATGTGTTTGTGGTCTGACAAAGCTTAGAAGCTACTCATCATAAGGTCTTGTTTTCAGCATGTGTGGTCTAAATATTTTTTGGGGTGGGATTTTGTGTTAGAAAGCTGGCTGTTTGTTCTTAGGATCTGTCTGCAGTGTATGGACAGTTCAGTTAGGCTTTTGGTCCCTTCAGTTCCAGGATGAAGAGGCTGGAACACGTATCAGTCACCAGCCAATGCACTGAATGGTACCTGCTGTCATTCCCTCCGCTTGCAGGCAGGACGACTGAAGCCCAGGGAATGCCTTATGTCCAGATGATCGGTGTGAGTTAGAGTCCAGAGCAGAAGACCAACCTCCCAGGTCTACTTTGTGGCACCAGACACTGAACAACATGCCTGCTGACACTGAAGAGATTTGAAACTGAGAACGTGTCTGCTTTGACCCACTTATATTAAGTGGGCTAATGAAATAAGGCAAGAAGTTCTCTTTAATCATGGTTATTTCACGGTTCCTATTAATACTGCTACTTGAGTCATTTTGCCTATACTACAGTAGAAATAATACTCATTTATCCTGTCTGGGCTAGGTAAATCCTGAACTAGTGAGATTTTTGCAGCATATTCAGAATCTTAGTTTAAATAGTATAGAATAAGGACATACTGCTGCAATTTAGTAATGGAGAGACCACATGATATGCTCTTCTGGTTCAGCAGTTGCCAGTAGGCAAGCCTTTATAGTACAGATCTTCTGAAAACAGATTCAGGAAGCATAGAGAGGGAAAAAAAGAAGGAAATTGTGACCTGTTGGAAGTGATGAGAAGCTTCCAGGGAATTTTGGAGAGAGGATGTGATCTGATTTTGCTAAACTTCTGGTCCAGTCTGGACATGATTTATGATGGTAACACCCTTGTTCTGCTGTTAAATGAGCAATAGGATTTATCTTTTTATTGGAGATCACTGTTCAGGTTAGCTGGGAGATCTGTTCCCCTCTCCCCCCTTCGCCCCCCCGCCCCCATAGTAGTTGTGCGGGAAACAGAAATCTTGTAACAGAGGAGTTTTCAGTCTAGCCAAAAATATAAAAAATAAAGAGACTGAAAGCAGGAAGTGAGGCAAATTCTGAACAGAAGCAAGCAAATATTTTAAGTGGCAGCAGTTAATGAACTATGGGAACAATTTACAAAGGCTGGCAGGTTCTCTGTTATTATCAGTTCAGGAATGGAGCTTAGGGGGAAAAATCCAAAGAAAATCTTTACTCCTAAGAGGAATTAATTCAGGGATGCTGAAGGTCAGAGCAGATAATCCCAATGGTCCCACCTGGCCTGACCTGAGGATGTCTTTGAAGTATTTCTCCAAAGCAGTCTGAAAGTGTATCTTCCTGTTACCTGTAGCATATCAGTACAAAGAAATGAAAACTACGGGAGAAAGTCAGGATACTTTAGCTGAGATAGAGGTTTTTTTTCTGTAAATTGGTTTTTAGCAGTTCTATATGTCAAAATGGACATCCTATTTTTCTGATTTTTTTAATCCTAATAACGAGACCAGCTTCAAATACCAGGATAAAATGGAAATGTCTCTGGGAGTTTTTTCCTGTCTTACTTTTGTGAATAAAAATATAGGTTAGCAGTAAAACCAAACACAGAGAAATGGTGTTCAGAAAACCATCAGCCTGTTAAAAATATGGGAGACAAACATCATATTATGATAGTAGACTATTAGCTCTATTAGAGTTTTCTTCACCATGTTAAAGATGGAGTAGAATCATATTATTTAGACACATAGATTTTGTTTCAAAATCAGTGTCACTGCTTCATAAAAAGATATGATATTGCCTGTTCCTAGTTGTATTTGTGGCTAATACTCTTTCATGACTATAAGGAGATTTAAACAAAATCAACATTGAACTGCCTGTTTGAGATGAGATAATTAGGATGCATATGGAAGCTACAGTCTCTTTATAGAATACAAAATTAAATGGGGGATATGTTTTCCTCTGAAACTTCACAATGTATGTATATTTTGGTGGTGTATCTTGCAGTGTCTTCTGGTATGCTGCAATGTATTAAAACCAAAATATTTTGATGCTAAAGCAGTCTGTCCTGTAAGAATACAGATGCTTTCCCAAAGTGATGTATGAATAACCA
Source organism: Aramus guarauna (assembly GCA_013400195.1). Lineage (NCBI taxonomy): Eukaryota > Metazoa > Chordata > Aves > Gruiformes > Aramidae > Aramus > Aramus guarauna. The sequence goes on along the minus strand of VXBL01002513.1, from coordinate 135,223 downwards.
CGAACCAGGTTTTTCTGAATATAGTACCTCTGATTATACGAATAGTCTTTTCAGATTCCTTTTGGTTGCATCACACTCTGGAAACCTTGGAAGCAACAAGGTACACGGCTAAGTTTCACAAAGAGAACTGAAGTATCCACCTCTGTAGTTTGTCAAATGAGGATGTATTTTTCTCTGCTAGGCTCTTGATAGGAGCTCAGATCCTCTGCACAGGCTAGTGAGGAAGGGAGAACCGACACTGCTCTTTGTGTCATGTTGTCTTTGCTCAGTTTTTCATGTGGTTGAATGGTGGAAGTTTTTATAGCTCAGAGTAACCGCAGATGAGAGCAGCAGGCAGGATTGTGAGGCTGACGCACTCCTCTGGCACAGATCCAGTTGTAGAGGAAGACAATGGTCCTGTGGTTTTCTTGGGGAGCAGTCAGATGGCTTCTGTTGTGGCAGATGCTCTGAGCATCCATCTGAAACAACAAGGCATAATTTAATAGGATTTTTAATGTACCTAATGCTCTTGTTTCAGTTTACAGACTTGAGTCAAATCACTTGGGGGAGGAGAAGATGCTACTTTTTGGGCTAAAAATTTTCAGGGCATTTTGTTTAAATTTATGCAGCTGGCACATCCACAGCTGATAATTCATGCAGATGTCGTGTTGTAGAATTGCAAGGCTTCTGGCTAAAAAAAACCCCACCCTACAATTTATTTCACTTCAACATCTTAATTAGTTTTATAAAAATAAAAAGGAAGGATTAGGAAATGTAAATTCTCATGGTGTGAACAGTAAAATATTGCGGATCTGATTAAATCTGAGTTGCAGTTAAACTTGTGCCCAGTGTACAGACTACTGGAAGACAGCAGATGAAAATAGGTACATGTAGATACATCTGTACTGGTACATGGCCTGGGTCTAGCATTGGAGCTCTCTGCTACTGTGAAGCTGCCAGAAGAATAGGTGTCAGCACAGACAGCTTTGGCCAAGTCCTATAGTCTCACAAATGGTTCATGGCCATGATTTAGATGTTACAGCATGCCAGGATTCATTCCCAATGTACAGTTCACATGCAGCCACTCTGAGAAGGTGCACTTTTAATGGACTTGGCCAGATGATGCGATTTGGCCTCAGGGCCAGAGGGTTGGCCCAGGCACTATGGAGTTTGCTAGTTGCTCTGACCAGTGCAGGAGGGAATTCATCTTGGTTTTAGCAGTACTGCACTATAAGGAAATGACCTCTCCCACACATCATTTTAGATGTCTCATTTCTGTTTGAACAAATACTTAATATTTGTCTTAAGAAAATCTCAGTCTCTGTCTCTTTGGGGCCTCTCTTGCAGGTTTGGTGGTTTGTTTTTTTTGGCAAAAGATGGAGGAAAATGTTTTTGTCTTTCACTTCTACATTGACAACAGAATTTGTCTTTGCAGTTTTTAGGGAGACAGTGAATGGCATGATGCCTTTGGTACCAGCAGTGATGATGATGCAGTAATTTTGCTGTGGTTGATAATGCATTATTTGCACACAATTTTAGGAGCTGCCTTGTGTATGAAAAAGTGATCCTGTCATATATGCCTGAAAAAAACCCATCAGTATATGTAAGAAAAGGAAAAAGAATAAGACCCTGACACACAAGCTTACTATGCATCCCACTTCTTAAGACAGTAATCATTTAAGAGCTTTGTCTTTGCAGTTTCTTGGGATGGCTACCCCCTTATTTCAAGGAAACAAAGATTCCATGAGCATTACCTCCAAAAGTTATGTATTTTTGTGGTGCATTTAGGTAGACAGAACGGGTTGTGTGACAAGAACAACTAGCACGTGCACTTTAAAAATCCTCTGATTTCCAAATGGTATCTAGGTCGTATGATACCCATAGGCATGATTCATCCACCTGGGCTTTATGCCAGTCAGCAACTGCGTGGATCTGACACTCGAGGAATACTGTAAAATTATTAAAGCTCTATTTTTTTTTCTTCAAATAATGCTGTTAATAATAACTGTAAAAAATACAGAATATAATTTATAGTTCCTTTCTGAAAGAATTAACTTCATTAAGTAGATGCAAAAAGTACAGTATGGACTAAAGAGAATGCACAGCAGACCTAGCAGGCCCAGGTAGCCTTCCTTGGCCCTACAGACTTTCATTTCATAGGTTGCTATCTTGATATAAAGTCCTGTTTGAGGCAGAAATAGTCTTCACCTGAGTCTGCTTGAAGCCCAGCTAGCTGTTAAGGGTTGCTATTATTTAGCTAAAATTTGCTAAAAACTGCCAGTGTTCTGCCCCTGTTAGGTTTTTGTATAAAGGTGATAATCTCTTTGAGGGGCAGAAACACTATACATTTAGTACAAACCTCATGTGGTTTTTTTTTTGGTTGTTTTTTTTTTTTTTCAGTGAAGTTAATCTTCAAGAGATGAGATCATGCTTATTTTTAGGCATGTGTATTATGCAGACCGACACTCTTAATTAAAGATTCAGCAAGCCTTGTTCAGGGAACCATCAAGCTGCATTTTATAAGATGTGTAGGTGTCTAGGAAAACAAAAATGTGTGTAGCTGCATTGGGTTTTTTCTAGATTTACCAACATGTTGATCTCAGTGAACACTTATCCGAGTAGACTCTTGTGGGGCTTGCCAGGTTGCTTACCTTGCATTTTGATCTTGCATAATGACTTTGAAAACAAGCTACCTCTTTTAACGCCTAATTCCAAAGAGTCCCATACAGATTATTTTTTTTAAAGCATCTTTAGTGAGCAAAGGCTAAAATTCCCACAGCTGAACTAAAGACAGCCTTCTAGAAATGAGGTGAGGAAGTATAGCCTTTGCCAACTTGTAAAGAGATAGCAGTGTTTAACTTTTATGAACTTAAAGCTGAAAAAAATATTTTTTTTTTCTTCCTGAGTTTGCGACTACTCATCTCATGAAAGTAGGATGGGAGAGGAAGAATGTTCTCAGGTTTGTAAGCATGGCTGGGTTATGGTGGACTTGGTCTGAGTATTGTTTTTTTTTCCCTTTCTTTCATACAGATAAAGAAGAGGCAACAAGATGTGGTGAGGTTTCTGGAAGCCAATCGCATAGAGTTTGAAGAAGTGGATATCACAATGTCAGAGGAGAAAAGGCAATGGATGTATAAAAATATTCCTGAGGATAGGCAGCCTGCGCAAGGCAATCCACTGCCACCACAGATATTCAGTGATGATCGGTACTGTGGAGTAAGTAGCTGTTATGGTTGTAAATGGACAATATATTGATATACTCTGACCATTTGAAAAAATGGGACTTGCTGTTGAGCTTTCTCTAGTAATATCTGAATTAATGGTGACAGCTTGGGGTGATAGGAGCAGGTGATGATCGTACAGTGAAAATTCAGATAATTCATCTGTAAATCGTAAAGTTGTCTTCAGCTGGTGGATTCCCTCGAATGTAAGAATTTGTAATGTCATGTGCTTCATGTAAAACCTGCTGATGGTAAAGTCCCTTGTGAAACCCCACTATAAGCTGGGGATTTATGGTTTTCTTGCTACTTGGTCTAGTCCAAGCCCAAAAATTCAGAAGGAAATCTTTGACACAGTAAATGAGAACATTGGCTAGATTGAGTTATATTGTCATTGTAATTAATCATAAAATCATAGAATGATATAGAATGGTTTGGGTTGGAAGAGACCTTAAAGACCGTCTAGTTCCAACCCCCCTGCCATGGGCAGGGACACCCTCCACTAGACCAGGCTGCCCAAAGCCCCATCCAACCTGGCCTTGAATGCTTCCAGGGAGGGGGCATCCACAATTTCTCTGGGCAACCTGTGCCAGTGTCTCACCACCCTCACAGTAAAGAATTTCTTCCTAATAGCTAATCTAAATATATCCTCCTTCATCTTAAGGCCATTACCCCTTGTCCTATCCTACAATCCCTTGTAAAGAGTCCCTCTCCAGCTTTCTCGTAGGCACCCTTTAGCTACTAGACGGCTGCAATAAGATCTCCCCAGAGCCTTCTCTTCTCCAGGCTGACCAACCCCAACTCTCTCGGCTTGTCTTCATAGGAGAGGTGCTTCAGCTCTCTGATCAACTTTGTGGCCCTCCTCTGGACTCGCTCCAACAGTTAACGCTCTTTCTCTGCTGCTGTCATAGTGTAAAATTCATTTATGCTCAGAGAGGCTTTATGCAATCAAAGTCTCTAGGATAAATGAAAAGGATTTGCTCTTTGAATTGTAGAACGGTTTTATTTTTCCCTAAAGTAAAGCAGCTTGAGACTTGTCTTCTGCTGAAAGACTGCTAAGCATGAGAGCCTGTGAATCTGACAACAGATTGATGGGTGGACTGGTTTCTCTCATTATGTAAGCTGCAATAACTTCTCCATCCACTAGTGCATGCTGAAGCAGTAGCCTTTGATATGTTAAGAATGGCACCATATCAACGTTTTACTCTTTTGCTTAGCCAGCATGGTATGCTGTAGCTCTGAGTCTTGGGAGAATCTTCCCAGACCTTTTACTCACCTTTGAACAAAATGTTTTAAAAAGATCACAGCTGGGCCCTCTTTGCCTTGCTGCATCTTCTCATACTTCCACCAAGTGACTTGTACATTCTTTAGGAGGCAGATTTGAGGTACCTGTTAGACTAGCTGATGAGAGAAAGGGAGGTTTGATGTGCCACCCTGGCTGCATCAGGAAGTGATAGGGTAAGGTTTGTCTGTGACTTCAGCAGGAGAATGAAATGGGGAAGAGAGTCTCTGCGGTTATAGTAGCCAGACCAGAGTAAATGTGAGTATCGTGTGGGTTTCTGACTACAATGTGGTGAAGATACATTGAAGCTGGTTCTAACTTAGTCTCTGCCAGACTCAACAGTGCTGTAGTGAAGCTGCTTCTGGCGATGGATGGTTCAGATCTGCTGAGATCCTGTCAACTGCAGTGCAATTGTTAGCTTAATGTAGGAAGCGCATAAGAGATTATTTAGGATCCAGCAAACATTGGGTATGATGCAGCAGCTAATTGGCTTCTAGAAGCGAGGTTTTTAACATCCCTTCCCTATGCTTTGTATTGGCCTTACTTGTTTACCTCAGCAGTGTAACTGGTATCTTTCGAGTTCCAGGTAAGAAATAGCAGTTAAAGAAATGTATCTGGGACATGGAAGGTATTTTGACCCTCACTTATGGAGCAGCCCCTCATTTACAAATAAAAACATTTACATTGTTCTGTGTGATTTTAGTTTGCCTCGGAAATACAATGTTTTAAGCTGTTGTTTCTTACCCTTTCAGCTTGTCTTTATAGCATGTTTTAACCTAGCCTTAGAAATTGCTGTTTGGAATTAGCAACACGTGAGATGATCTCATTAATCTGTCTGCTCAGCTGATAGCCATTTTGGTTGAGCAGAGTTAATCCTATTAGTAGACCTCACTGTCTGCAGCAACATCTTTAAAGAGAAAACATGCTTTGAAAGAAACTGTATTTTCTAGGATAAAGGAAGATGTATGTGCAGGATCTCCAACATTCATCCGTTAGCTTGCTGCATTAGTTAATGAAGTTCTTAGGTAATAGGGTGGAGGCAAAACATTAGGCAGGAGGCAAAGGAGGTCAGTGCTGGAAAGGGGGTTAAAATATCACAATTAGGTGAAGTCAGCAGGCATGGTATATTTTGTCTCTCTTTGTCATTTCCACAGTGAGTGTTTTCATATGTTTATCTTGACAGAAATAACTAAAAAAAAATCACTGTTAAATAACTTAAACTGAATAAAAATACCCACTGAGTTTTCTGTTAGTTGAGTTAGTGAAAATTGTAGCTTATCATTCCTGATTTGTGTCCAGGTAATTTCAAATCCCATTTGTTCTATTAAAAAACACTGTTTTACTGCCTGCTAGTTCTACAGTCTCACCAGAAAATGGCCTGTGTACTTATTGTGGCTTATACATTGTTACTGACATTACAGACATACAATATAAACTGGTTGGATCCGTTGCTGTTGCTCTAAATATATGGGGACTAGACAAGGTGGAGCAAAATAGGTACACTATTTATTTTGTTCAGATTATTTCAACAGAGGTTCACAAGCATATGGTGTAGGAGCCATGACTCAATATGATGTTCATAGCCATTTGTGTTAGTAAAAGCGTTAATAGTTGATTTGGGTTTTTTCTCCCCATTTTCTTTTTAGTAGATAACCTCTGCAATATATGCACAAGGATATTATCTCAGAATAGATTTTTCTGGCTAGGACATTACCATTTGAAATAATCACTTTTTAGAATGTAACTGCAACGTAGAGGAAGTTTGTCTTCAGTGTCTTCAGTAAGTATCCAAAATAGGTTGGTGTCAGCCATTTGAGCATGTGAGAGCTGGTGTAAGAGGGGAGAAAGGTACAAAAAGATGACCAGTGCTTACCAGTTCACAAGATATCTTGTACCACAGGGGGAGATACAACAGACAAACTCCATGGAAAGTGTGAGCAAGACCTTGAAATTTTTCTGAGTCAATGTAATTGCAAATATGATCATCAATCTATCTTCTTGTTTTTTCAGTCTTCTGTGATGCACTCCCCAATTTTTCAGTAACAAGTTATGCTAATTAATTTTGAAATAAAGTACTCAGCAAGAATCATTTTTATTTCCTGTGAACAAGAGCTGTGAGCACACAAGAACACAAATAATTCTACTGATAATCCAGTGCTATGTCATAGCACTGACACTATGATAATTTACATATTTTTATGACTTTACAATCTGTTGTTTCATGTTAGAGACATTGCTATAACATTGTAAGTATGTGAGAAGTCTACACTTCAGACAAATCAGACACATGAACCTGGTCTTCTAATTTACAGTACGGTAAATCTGAAATTACTGCAGTTCTTTTGCTCTAGTTAGTGCTATGTAAGAGTAGGGAAGTGCCTAGAGCAGATTCCAAGAGGGAACTCATGCACTTTGGGTAAAGAAAATTAAAGTGGAGTTAATCTGGAAAAGATAAAAACAAAGAAAAGGACAAGTAGAGCCTTAATGCATAAGTAGAGCTGGTATTTTGGGTTGGGTTGTGGGGCATTGAAACCAGTTGTGTCTTGCCTGGTTCCTTACAAGGCTCATCCTCAGTTAGTTTTAGTGGCTTCTGCTGTAGTACTTGGTCATACAGCTATGACATACAACTCAAATCATGGATTATTTTCCCACAAGGTTAAATCTCCTTGCAGTACACACTGGGTTTCCCCATCCTCCTGGATTACACACCAAGTGTGCCCTGGCCTCATGAATGGGTTTGCCTTTTCCTGAGGGAGGAGCAACCCACACTGTCTCTTCCAGCCACTGTTCTCCACAGCAGAGAGGCTTTACCCACTTAACTTGTTTGATCATGGCACATGTTTCACATTCATGGATAATCTGTCCAATGGCTTCAATGGTCAGGTCCACCCCTTGATCAGAAGCCCATCTATATATTGCATCTCTTCCTAGGTGTCCTGATGTGTTGTGGGCCCACTGAGGTATGAATAGCTCTCCTTTACATTCCCAGCCCAGGTCCACTTAAGCCATTTCAGTTCTGGCAGCCTGGTTTACTTGCTCCTTGTTTCCATGTTCTTTGGTGACACAGCTCTTGGGCATGTGAGTATCTACATAATAGACTTTTATGAGGTTCTGTACCCAGTCAGCAATGTCTTGCCACAGTACAGCAGCCCAGATGGGCTTACCTCTGTGCTGCCAGTTAGTCAGCTTCTGTTGCTGCAGCCAAAACAAAGTGATAACGCTGCAAACAGCAAAAGCTGAAAACAGCCATTAATGAGCTCTTGACTTTGATGTACAGGAAGAAAGGGAGCAAGCAACAGAGCAACTGAGGGGAAAAAACTAACTGGCTTCAAGAACAAGCGAGTCAACTTTGTGACCAGCAACATGAAGTAATAGCCTGCCAAGTAACAGTTTAACAGGTGTAACAGCTGTAAATTCATTCTAGCACACTCTGATCAAATCTGTCATTATCTTGAACCTTTTTGAGTCCCTGTTCAGGAGCCAAAAAGGACTGTTGTGGATTGATCCCAGCCAGCAACCACACAGCTGCTTGGTCCTCCCCCATTCCCCTAGGAGGACAGTGGAGAAAATAGGAAGAGCAAAAGCAGGAAAGCTCATGAGTTGAGATAAAGACAGTTAAATAAGTGAAGGAAAGGGAAAAAAATGAAGTTATGCAAACGCAATCACTCACCATCTCCCAAAAGTAGACCACTGCCCAGCCAGTCTCTGAGCAATGGGTACCTTGGAAGACTCCCCATTTTTTTATGAGCATGAAGTTATATTGTATGGAGCATCCCTTTGGCCGGTTGGGGTCAGCTGTCCCAGTCGTGTCTCCTCCCATCCTCTTGCCCACTCCCAGCCTACCATGTGGGGGTGGCAGGGGGGAGCAGAGTGAGAAACAGAGAAGGCCCTGATGCTGTGCAAGCACTACTTGGCAATAGCCAAAACACTGGTGTGCTGTCAAGGCTGTTTTAGTCACATATCCAAAACACAGCACCATAGGGGTTGCTGTGAAGAAAGTTAACCTCATCCCAGCCGGACCCAGTAAAAACCCATGAAGACTGTAATTCGTCTTCTAAGTCTTCACTACCTAAATCTTTGCTTTCAAGGTTACAGAAAAATTTGTAAATGCTCTGTCTCCCATTGTGAATTTATTTTACACAGCCAGATCAGTGATTTAGCATGTGAGTTATTCAGATTTTTCTAAAGTACTGCTGGTAGGATCCAACACAGTACTAACTAGTAAGTATCCTGCAGGTTAAAAACACTGTTTAAAAGAATGAACAAATAATTACTTATCCTTACTTACTTATTACTTACTGTTACCTTTCTTACACAGACCATTGAAAGTCAAGACAGATGGAGAGATCACTGCAGTCTGGTGCATTAGGGCCAGCTTCACAAAGGGACTATAGCATGATGCCAAACACTGAAATTTTGCCATGTGGCTTCCAGAGTGGAATTTACAGCCCCCAGCTAGGGCTCTAGCTTCCTCACATGGTAGGCGAGGAGCCATGTACATGTATCCAGACAGGTACATATATCCAAACAGGATCTGCAGTAGCCAGAACACTGGACTGTTCTTAAAGGAGAAAGCAAGAAACACTGGAAAAGTCATGTCTGAAATTAGACCTGTGTCTCACACATCCTCTTCTGCTTTCTCTGAAATCTCCACACTTAAATACACAACAGTTCTTAGACTGGAAGTGACTCCTGGATCTTTCAGAAGAGTGGAAATCTCCACTTCCCAGTGAAACTGCACTCTAATTTTAACCTTACAAAGCTGCAAGTTAGCACTTTGAAACAGTGACAGTTTTATATGCAGAAATCTGCCAGTGATGTGAGATCGCCTGAAATTTAGGCCAACCAAAATTAAAAGGAAATCTGTTTCCAGGTGGGAGTTTGAGCTGAAGGGAAAATATTTACATAGCAGGCTCTTTTTTTTGGGGGGTTTTTTGTTGTGGTTTTTTTTGTTGTTGGTTTTCTGTTGTTGTTGTTTTTCCTTGAAAGCTGCTCATATGGTTTAGAGCATTGGGGTAAGTCCTGACAGAGTGCCTACTGGACAGCAGTAGAGACAAAGATACGTGATATTTATTGTCCTTCCCTGAAATGTAATATATGGGTATCAACTCCATCAAAACAGTGAAGGTGTATAGACAAGAAAGAAAGAAAATAGGCTACTGAAAGAGGTGCAGTGTTCTCAGACTATTCAGTACACAGGCAGTTACTGTGGCACTGATCTCTTTGCACTGTTAAGTATCAGTCTCTTCTGTTTGTGGGTTGTTTTTGGTTTTTTTTTTAAAGATCCTGGAAAGTTTCATACACATTTCGTTTTCTTCCTTTTTTATATGTGTCAAATGACAAATCAGTAACTACTCACTGATAAGAGAAAGAAGAGGAAAGAGAAGATTTAAGAAAACTGGCTAGAGGCCACCTCAGAGTTTCTGCCCTGGCCTGTTGTTGGGGAGTTTGTCATTATTCGAGCCTACTGATACAGAGAGCTTGAACTCTGTCTCTCTAGATCCTCAAGCAACATGGCAGAATTCACCTCAGCAGGTGGGCTGTAGTGTGTTTGCTTCAGGAGCTAGGGTAGTTGTGAGGCTAATTTGGTATTCACCAAGTCTACATTTGGTTCCCTGTGCCCTTGGAGTTGTCTTAGCCAACAGGCCTGGTCCAGGCCTGTCTTTAGAAGAGGGATAATCTCACTAGATAAAAGTTAGTGTGAATCGCTCAGAGATGATGCCAAAACTTTATTGATTAATTATTTTTTCATCAGTGGTAGAGTTTCCTGTATGGCCAGTTTAAGCTTTTTGTTTGAAATCGTTCTTAATTACCTTTTGCAGTTGCATTGGAGTAGTTTGTGGCTCACAGGTGTCCACAAATCCTAGGCTGAATGGGGCCAGCGACACAGCACTGTTTATCTTCCTGACTAAGCACTTTTCTCAAGCAAGGAATATAGAAGGCAAAGCTGGCATTGGAAAGCAACCTCTGCCCATGTACCTTCTGCATGTTGGCAAGATACTCTTTGTTATGTCTCTTAGCCATTATTTCATGTAAAAGGATGGACTACTGCAGTTAACTCCCTGACTTTTCAGTCCTTCCCTCTCTCAAACTCCTGTCGTGGTCTGATTTGATAAAATTCTTATCCAAACAACTTGTAAAATAAGATGATGAGCTGGAAGGTGCACAAAAGGAGGAGGTGGCACCTGTTACCATCCATAGTACTTACTGATTGTGCCACTAACTCCCCCTGAATATTCCCCTGCTCCAGGTGGGCACTATACCAGTTTGAGGTCTTCAGTGCTTGGATGGGGGAAGCCCTTCTGCACTTTGATTCCCTGCCTTAGAGGTGAGGGATATCGGTTCTTAGAGAGTTGGTGTCTGTGTACCCTGTCATGGTTGCTGAATGAATGACAAGCATCACATCAGCCTGAGTTTGTCATGTATTGCTCAAACAATAGAGCTGCAGCTGACATCTGCCTCTCTTTTATTAAAGTCTTTGTTTTTGGAAGCCTACAACAAGAGATTATGGAAATAAACATCTGGCCCTTAGGAGAGAAGTAACAGGTTGCTTTGGAGAGTCAATTTTGTAAGCTCTTTAAAAATCCTGTGCAGAGATCCTATCAGAAGGTCAGCTGGTTGAAAACTGTCATGTTTAGACTGTCCTGTGTTGTGCAGACAAGATCTTCTTATTCTTGTGTGTTTATATAATATTAAAAAAGACTCACACATGCACACACACTCATTCTCCAAGGAGAGCTGTGCTGAGTAAGAGTTTTCCATTGTAATCCTAATCAGATCAGTAAATGAATGTCATCTGTCCTAGAGAGCCAGACTGCCCTTTACAGGAAGGTTGCTAACAGCTCATTCTCAATGGCATACAGTATTAACTCAGTAGCAGAGTGCTGATTCAATGCATTTAATTTATGAGTTCCCCATTATTACTTGTAAGAGCAATTACCTTGCCCCTTTTATAAAAATGAAGAGATCATAATCATATATGAAAAAATAGTTGCCAAAGAGGAAAAATTTCAAACAGCATGCCAATAGACTTAAGTGCTCTCCAATAATTAGTGTATTTTTAAAAAGTCTGTATAAAAAGCAGTGCAAGCTACATTTGGGTGCGTTCCTTCTTTTTCTGCTTTTTGATGTGGTAAGCAATAAGGATTTGTCTGAGACGTGTAACAAGCTTGCTCTTTCTCTTGTGAACTAAAAACAACCAGCGACAAAGCCAACTTGCTCTTTTAAAGAAATTTACTGGGAGGAATTTTATTCACAGTTACTTTCTTTGAAACATCATTACATATAATGTTCTCCTAATCTCAGTTGCAATAGTAATGGATAGACAGAGTCTGTATAATTGCTAACGGTAAATGCAATCTACTTTGTGTTAATGGCGTTACTTTGATCCAATGCCATCATGCTTGTGTTATGTTCTTTGAAGCACAAATAATTATTTATGCTGACCTGCAGTACTGGCAATTTTAACTTTGGTGTGCAGTAAATAGTATCTCCCAGCAGTGACTGTGTTTATTTAAACAAGCCTCAGTGTACCTGCTTAACAAAATGCTGAGCCAAATTTGTTATGGGAGGGTCTGTAATCACATCACTACAGTGATCTGATTTCCCAGCACCAGGAATACAACCCACTTACAGCCTTCACATCACAGTTGGGATACAGCTACTGTTGTAGCCAAGTTGGGCTTTGAACTTGGCAGTTTCTGTTGAGAGAAGGAGAAGCTACCCTGGAAGTGGGATTTCTAGGGAGGATAGGATTCCCAAGGACCAACAGTTTTCCTGCTGGAGTAAATTGGCATAAACCCCACATGAATGCCAGAAGGATGTAGGGCATTTGTGTCATAATGAGGAGTTAAATCCAGATTTCGTGAATGCTTGTCCACTATCTCAAAAACTAAGTTGCTCCTACTTCACTGTAGCATTTGGGCAGTGGATTGCTGTTGGGATTTCTGCATAATCTAGACATTAAGAGGGTTCTCCTGCCTTTGATTAATCTGGTTTTAAAGAAGTGCAAAGCAACCACAGGACCTTTTGGTTTCAGGATAAACTGCAAGGACTCAGGTTTTGAAAACAAAACTATCTAAGTTTGAGGCTTGATCTTCTCTTTTTCTTTTCTTTTCTTTTCTTTTCTTTTCTTTTCTTTTCTTTTCTTTTCTTTTCTTTTCTTTTCTTTTCTTTTCT
>VXBL01002513.1:23287-122524 GCA_013400195.1 Aramus guarauna | reverse complement strand
CTAAGTGGACAATACACTTGACTTTGCTGACTATTTTAAAACTTTGTGTAAGATACAACTTAAAATAACCCAAGTGGCCTTAATTGTGTGAGACTGAAGGTCCATCTAACCCAGTTTTGTCCCAACAGTGGGCATAAGCATATCTCCAGAAAGACTACAAGCAAGTCAAGCATACAAAATACTTCTGTTGAGTATTGTCCCTGTCCTTGGCTATTTTTGCTGAAACAAATATAACTTTAATATATTTAGTAATTCTTACTACATTTGTCTTTCATGAATTCAGCCTTCTGGTGAAGCCATGTAACTATTTAGCATCCTTAGTGTGCTTTGGCAATGTGCACCATGGGTCCACTGAGCTCTGCATCTAGTACCGGATCATCCAGCCACCACAGTGAGCTTCACAGCCTTCCACCCATTGCCACCTGGGGTAACGTTGCTCCTGAAGACCTTTGCAGCCACAGCCTGCCTCTTTATCCTGGTTTAGAGTCACTCAGCAGGAGCAGGGAAAGCAAAGAAATGTTTTATGCCATGCCAGCAAGATTTTGCTTGTCAGTGTAGGTGAGCTGTTGAAACTTCAGTACAGTTAGCTTTGCTGATTTTCAACAAAGCATTCCGGTGGTAAAACAGGGGCTGTGTCTTGCTCAGACTACTTGGTGATCAAGCTACCATTGACTGTAAAGGTGAAGAGCCAGGCCTAAAGCAGTCAGATGGCTGTTACCGTGTTAAGGAACTTTTTGGATTTGAAATAGCTTTTTACTTGCCTTATTTATACTCCTGTCACTTCTGCATCCCCTCAAACCATACTGAGATGTATTTTTTTCTCCTAACTGGCATTTGTTGTTTTCTGTAACATTCCATACCCTCATCTTTGTGATTTGTCACCTGTATTTTTGTGGCTTTTCAACTTTTCCAGAGAGACTAGCATCTGTACATCACTGATGATTCACGTCCACTGTCTCTATGTCCCCTTAGTTTTCGTAGCCTTAATCAGCTACAAATGTTGCCAGAATTTTATATGTTGATAATGTGTAATTAGCAGCTCTAGAAAGCACCAAAGATCATAATTTAAAGCAATACAGTCAAAATTATATTTGTGCACACAGTTGCCTTTTGAAGTGGGGCAGCAGGTGGCAGTTTGCCATGCTTGCGTATTTTTAGGTTAACAGCTGCTTTCTGAATGCCACCAGGGCATCAGTGAGAGCCACTTCCCTTGTGCAGGGGCAAGACAGCACTGCTCAGCCGATCCCTGCAAAGCCGCACCACCCTCTGGCTTGGTAGAGCTGCTTGGCACAGTAGCAAGGGAATTGTAGTAACTCGCTACTGGCAGAAACAGGGAACTACTGCCTTGCCAAAACCAGCGGATGGTGGTGTCCTTCCTCTGTGGGAAGCAGTGTCCCGCCGAGTTTTTCCAAGTGGAACCCGTTGGCTCGCAAGCGAGTTGGGCTTTTGCCTGTGTATGAAGCTCTCAGCTCCCACTGAGCTTGGCACCATTTTCATTCTTCAGCCTTTGCATCTGCTGTTGGTAGCAGTGGGATGTTCCTTATGTGAGACAAGAGTTTTCATGTCCTCACCCATGAATTTAGTGTCTTTACATGCGGCCCAAATCTGCACAGACTTTCTGTCCTTAAAAAGGTAAGGTCAAGGGCAGGATGTTTTTGGAACATTGTTACCTCCCTTGTATTACAGGGAAAGCTAGGGATGCCCACTTTGAACTCTTACCACACGCCAAAGCAAAACTGATGAGTCCTTGAGGTCATGTTCCTCGAGATCATGCTTCTCAAAAATCTCTTAAGAAACTACCATACTAAAGTAACTTTTTTCAACTTTTATAGAATTATTATGCATTTTTGTAACGTTTTTCCACATTTGAATATTTTGGGATCATACGTTTTCATTGCAGAGATTAGTAGGAAAATTCTCCTATTTAAAATTTTACTGTTGCTTTATCTAAAAGCATGATGCTTCTACCCTCATCTCCCATGAAAGTAAGGAAGTGTCAATAGCATTTTAATGTGTTTTGCAATGCAGATATTTCAAAACATCAGGGAGATTACTTCTGGTGGATAATATCTTGTGGTTATTAAATATTCCTCTCCTTTTAAAATGAATCAATCCACTGGGTTTTGTGCTCTTTCAAACATACACTTCCTCAGTTTAGTTCATTGTTTAACCTTCACAATTTTTTCAGTAAGTGAATCTAGGTTTGATAATCTGTAAAAATGTGGAAAAAACATACTAAATCTGGCCTGGATACTTCTGCAAGTAAAAATTGATAACTAGCACAATTACTTTACAGAGGTTAAGGTAAACAGATGTTCACATATATTGGTGGATTAGTTGAGTCACAAAGTCATTGTCAGAGCCAGGAATGCAGCCTTAGTTCTTATAACAGTATTTGCATACCCTATTTTTCTTTCCAGTTTATTAACAAAGACTGAAAAACCCATGATTTTACAGCAATGGTGCTTTTAGAGCTAATTGAAGTACTGGGATTAAGACAATTCAGGAGAACCCCAGAACTTGAAAATGGTGCTCAGAGATCCTGACTCACCTGAACAAACAGAGAGCCTTCTCTTGGACAAACTATTGAGACAAACAGGTGTCTGAGAGTTCATGAAAACTGCCTGTGTGCTTAGGAGGAAAGGGTGCTCTTGGAGGGAAGTGAAAATGATGTCATGCTGCTGCAGAAGTGCTCTCAGTAGCTGCCGGCCCACAGGTTGGCTGCTTATAGTTTACAGGGCTGTAATGAGCAGTTTAAGGCAATTTAAACCTGCCCTGATATTAAAAGGGTGCCCTTGTTCTTCTGACTGTGGGTCGTACTCATCCACTGCTCCCCTACCTTCAGCTCCAGAGATAGTGTGACTCACCTGTAGATGAAGCCAGTAGAGAAAATTAAGGTTATTTCTCAGTTAGATCAGGCGCTGTCTTCACATGTGGTTGCTGGTGTAGCTCATGTCCCTCATGGCTTTTCATCTGCTTTAGCAGAATCAGGCTGGACCTTCTTCAGGTTTAACAGTGTCCATGCAGTTTATCAAGTCAAGGGCTTAATGAAACATCCTTCTGCAGAGCTTCAGTATTACTTATTACTCCTCTACGTATTCAATGATTACATTGTCCTCTTTTTACCCATGACAGTGTTGGGGTTGCTTTCAGCACTGTTTCAGCTTATGCCATGGCCTAGTTGTGAGATCTATTTACTTTCTAGCTATTAATTGTGAATTTACATTAATTCAGAAATTAGCATCAGTTCATCACTTTTAATGATTTTTTAATTTATGGAAATGTATCGATTTCCTCTGTTCAATTATATGTCTAATTTCAAGGTTAAGTAGGACAGATCATACCTAAAAGTAATAGTAAGGGAACTTAAAACTGTATCTAATATCTTCATATGTTAGCTTTTTAAAAAGTAATGGTAATAATTCTGTCCTCATAATGATAAGCAGCATCTGTCTGCAAAGTCTGCAATTAATTGTAAATTATGTATTGTGCATAGAGAAAACCATGGAACTGAAAAATAGATAGAAGAAAAGTGCGTGCTCTCTCTTGTACTTGGCACTGGTGGGATCAAACCTTAAGTACTGTGTTCAGTTTTGGGCCCCCCACTACAAGAAGGACATTGAGGTGTTGGAGCATGTCCAAGGAATTACAACGAAGCTGTTGAAGGATCTAGAGAACAAGTCCTCTGAGGAGCGGCTGGGGGAACTGGGGTTGTTTAGTGTGGAAAAAAGGAGGCTGAGGGGAGACCTTATTGCTCTCTACAACTACCTGGAAAGAGGTTGTAGCCAGGTGAGTGTTGGTCTCTCCTCCAGAGTAACAAGTGATAGGACAAGAGGAAATGACCGCAAGTTGTGCCAGGGGAGGTTAAGATTAGATATTAGGGAAGAAATTTTCACCGAAGGGTTTTCAGTCATTGGAACAGGCTGCCCATGAAAGTGGTTGAGTCACCATCACTGGAGGAATTTGAAAGATGTTTGGATGAGGTGTTTAGGGACATGCTTTAGTGGTTGGACTTGGTAGTGTTAGGCTAAAGGCTGGACTTGATGATCTCAAGGGTCTTTTCCAATCTAAATGATTCCATGATACTAAATACATGTACAAAAAGCTGAAAGGATCAGTAGACATAAAGCTTAGTCCTGGAATACTGACTTACTGCCTGAGTCGTTACTGCACAGCAATATGCAATCTTTTAAGAAGGTGACGGCAAAAAGACATCTTAAGAAGAAGGTTTATTCCTTCTGCTTATGCAAGCTAATATGTCTGAGGCCTCCTGACCATCATACGTTCCTGCCAGCCTCTCTGTCTTTCAGGGCAGATGCTTTTAGTCTAGAGGGTTAGGCTGGGAAACTACCTCTGTGCAGCTATTTTTTTTTTCCTGGGCTGAGGTTATTTGAATGATTATGAGACTGCAAAGTATCACTTTGCTAGGACAGTTGTGTTCACATTGGTACAGCAGTATATCATTATGGAAATGCTAGTAAAGCATCTTTGTCTACTGTAAGTAGTCATAAAGGCTTTAAGAGAAATTCTGCACATCTGCAGAATTATTATGGATCTCATGAGAGGTATATTATCCCTGCAATGGTGACTATGTATTTTCTGTGTGAAGAGTCTTTTATTTTAGGTTGGTGGAGAGAAAAAAAAGACAATGAAGAGAAGTAAAGTCTTCATCTACAAGCACACACTTTCCTTACAAAGTTATTTCACAAAATACCAACCATCCTTCTTTAAGGATATAATTTGGTATATCTCATAGTTGGGTCTGGCAGGTGGGATGTAGGGCTATTCAGGGATTCACACTGCATACCGGGAAGCAGAATGCTTGCCCAGAACATTTCTGCTTCCTGCTTAGGATCTGAGAAACCAAAATGTAAGCACAAGTAGATATTGGCTAGGCGTGAGTAAACTCTGGTTGGAAGATAAAAGAAGGTTCCTGATCTTTGCATATCCTATGATGGCCTTCCAAGAACAGCCAGATCAGAGAAAGATTTCTGCTTTTCAATTACAGCTGCTTCTGTTTATCTTACATGGTCCCCTGGGATTGGGGGGAGGGGTGGTGGTGGTTTGTGAGGTTACAGGTTCAAAAGAAGGCAGAAGTGGAAGGAGACAAGTGGGCAAAGCAGCTGCTGCTGGGGAAAAATTGAGGTCTAGTTTCAGGGAAAGTATCTGAAACTAACAATGAGAGATGAGCTTTCAAAAAGTAATGAGATTAGAGGATAGGAGTCAAAGAATTACTAGCTTTGGGGGTCAGGTGCATTGGGAATGGCTGTTACAGAAATGGGAAGCATGTGGAGGCACGGAGACTGCCTGATACTATTCTGGTTGAAAGCATGTATGTGCACAGTCAATATTTAAAGGTATTTCTCTTGTCAAATGCTTTCAAGTTAAGTGTAACTACTAATCTTAGATATTAGAGATAATTGCTATGTAGTGATGAGCACATACCTGAAATTTCCTGTCACTTACAGAGTATTTTACATGTCAGAAGTGGTTAAGATTAATATTTCCATTTTGCAGTTACGTGGAGGAGGAAGAGAGTCTGAACCAGGTGCTGTATTGTTTGCTGGTGGTCATAGAGGAAATCTTTGCCAGGCCACTAAGAGAACCTGAAACTTCCTGGCTTTTTGCCATATGTCAAATCCATCCACTCAACTGTGCTCTGTTTTTCTCTTTTTTCCATTGAAAACTGAATATTGTCAGTTCACCTGATGATAGAAGAGTAGCAGGTGTCCAATGCAATAAATAAATAAATCAGTAAAAGAAGCAGTAACACTTTGAGCTAAGAACCTGATCTTAAGCAGCTGAAACCTAAAAGGAACTTAATCATTATAATGAAGCTTATTTTTTACCTTTTTATACAACAAGTTTCTTTATGGTAACATTTTATATTTAACTATGTCGTTGTCCAAGGCTGAGATATGATTGCTGATTTCAGAAGATACAATGATGATGAAGTCTCTGTTCCACCACAGAAAAAATAAGGAGTTCAGCTGCTGTGGGACTTCTTGGAGGTTTCCATTTCAGGAAGTATTTTGTTTGTTAAAACACAAACTGAAAACCTGGTCAGAAACTTATTTGCATTGTTAAGCACTTAAATACCTTTGAAATATACTCACAATAGATTTCCTTTGAATGCAAGTCCATGTTTGTTTTTTTCTGTCAAATAAAGTAGCGAAAGGTGTTGTAGTTAGAGAATTTATGTGGCTTTCTTTGCCATTGTAGTTGATGATATCATTGTACTTTAGAATAGCTTTTAGGTTTGCATAGGAGAATATGGGTAAGTATCAGTATTTTCCTGACCATTACTGTGTATCACCCTTTAGTCTAATACATAGTGAGGTAAGATCAATCAGGAAAACAGGAATACAAATGTTGACTTTTTTTTTTTTTTTTTTCTTTCTAGGATTATGATGGGTTTTTTGAATCAAAGGAGAGCAACACTGTCTTCTCCTTTCTTGGGCTGAAACCTACTTTGGCATCAAAGGTCAGTGTAGTATTGCAGACTTTTCATGGAATTCTTGAAACATTGATACTCAATTTTCTTTGAACCAAAAGAACTATGTGTGTTCAGATGCACCACTGCCTTGATCTATACCTTGTCCATATCAAATTCATGCTAATGAGATAATTGAAACTGTTGCCATGAGAAGCAAAGCATTTTAAATGAAACCAAGCATATACATGGGAGTTAATTTGAGACAGCATAAATGAAATTTAAAGAGTACATTCTTCTTCACATTATCAATGTAAATTGAAAGCAACCAGGAGATGAAACTAGGATCTTAATCACTATAATGTCTGCAGCGTATGTCACCAAAACATCATGTTACTGGGCTGCCTGGCATAATGGCTCAACCAGGACAGCATTTATTTGTTAGGCATTAGTTTTATTTTTTTTTAAATGCTGAAGCAGCCAGGAGTTATAGCAACTTTTTGGATAAGAATTAAGTTTTAACAAATACAAATATACAGGTCAGAACACAAAGCCAGTTAACAACTTTCTGTTGAGGGCAGTTTAGTAGAGGAGATTTTATTGCCATATGGAAGCCTGGACACTTGTTCAAAGAGACTGTACAGTGCACTTTTGGGCAGTAAATCAGACATATAGGAGAGGATTTTTCTTCCCTTGGCCATGCGGATACAGCTGGTTTTGGTAGTAGTACTGTTTCAGGCCTGGATGGTAGCTCTTTGGTATCTGTAGAGTTCCTCTTCTTCCTGAGATTCATTTATTTGTGGACCCCAAGAGGGAGAGGAGTAGGAGGGAACCTCAGCAGGGAACCACAAAAGCAGGTTATTTTGGCAGCCTTGCTTCAAGCTTCATAGCTTGAAGAACTAGTCCTAGGAAAAAGATGATGTCCTACTGCAATCAGAAATAGGAGCTTCTATGCAGTTCTGTTCCTGGGAAATAACCTGTTGTAGGCCTGGAGAAGTGTCTCTATAAACTTGGCCAGATGGCTGCTTCAGTCTGGTAGTACTTCAGAGTGATGCATCCTCAGCTGCTGTGTGGATCAGAGTTAGGGGCACTTTATATGCAAAGGTCACAGACACAGGAGATGAGAATTTGCTCATAGCATTAATAATCCTTTTTTTGTTTTCTTTTCAATAGGAGTCAGAACCCTAGAAAGTCTATCTGAAGTATCAACAAGCACACCTCCTGGATGAATGACCCTGTTCTTCAGCACACAGCAGCTTCCCTAATGGATCACTGTGATAGAGCAAACATGCATCATTAGTAGTAGTCTGCTTGCCATGAGATGGCGCTCTCCAATATTCTGGAATTAATAACATGGTTATGAAACAGGATTAAGGCCGGGCTACTCATCTTTCTTTTTAAAAATACTCATTGTTGATGTTTCACTTTTGTCTTTGGATTGCTTTTGCCGCTGACACTGACATTCTAACAGACATGTAAGTTTGAGAGTAAGGAGTGGAAGTGTAGGGCTTCTGTTGTTCATGGATATACTTATGTAGTCAGATTCCATACCTTTTTTAATTCATCCAACTACTGTAGTTGAAATTAGCTCCTCATGATAGTTAAAGTGCTGGTGGTTATTAGAATGTTTGTGCTGGCTATGATCCAGAAGGTAAAAATCATCACTCTTAAGATCTCAGCCAATAACTCCCGTATTTTTGCTCTACATTTATTGTGATGTTTATGCTAGATCATGTTTATTGTAAGAGACATGGGTTTCTAACCTTGTTCATGAAAACTTGATTTGTCTCATGATACACATTGCAGCCGACTGTTTAAAAACAGCTCTTACCACAGAGGAGGTGCCAAAGTTAAATATTTTGACATAGTTCCTGTTCCAAAGGCAGATGAAGTGTGCAGGAAAACATTTGGTGGAAAATACTGGGTGGTTCAGAAGAGGTCTCATAGCTAATGATAATATTAAATTATCTCTTAACTGAGAGAGACTTAACACCCAAAGTTGGAGCTATGTGGTTAGGCTGTCTTAAAATGAAATTTTGCCAAAACCTTGAGTTTACCTTCAGTAACACACAGCTCCACCATTAGTCGGGGGGACACTTTGAAAGCCAGGGTTCAGTCCCATAGACAGTTAAACATTCTACCATGGCGCAAGAGCACACCTAACTCACCCAGCTGTTGTCCTGGTTGTATCCCCAGGTGTGGAAATTTGGAGTTGCCTCAAAGGCAATGAGAAAGTTGAGCGTGTGCTTTGCTGGGTGAGGCCACAATGGTCAGCTCAGCTGAGGAACAGGAGCCACGTAAAGGAAGTGGAGATTGTTCCAGTGGGACTGCATTGATGCACATAGCAGAACTTAGGCCCGTGACTTGCCAATAACCGTTACAAAATGCATTCTAGACAGAAGTAAAATTGCATTATGCATTTTGAATCAAGTCTGGCTATGAAAACAACAGCTATGCTGTAATGTAGCTTTTACTCATATGATTTCATAATGACAGGGTAGTGCCATTCCATTAAATGTCCTTATGTCTTTGCGTAAATGAAAGACAACCGTTATGTGGGAAACCTTCTTTGCAATCACAGCATTGCTCAGACTGTCTAGCTTGAAGGACGCCAAACTTGTAAAAAGTGTCAGAAGGCAACACTGTGTGTGCAACAAATCACATGTTCTGTTAAAATCAGTAACCATGGCATCCAAGACATGTTAGTTGGAAGGGACAGCTGGAGGTCATCTGGTCCAGCACTGTCAAAATCAGGGCTAACACGAACACTAGCTTGGATCAGATATGGGTTTGTCTAGCAGAGTGTTAAAAATATCCAGAGATGAAGATCTCATAACTCTCTAGGTAACCTGTGCCAGTGCTGCAGTACTCTCCTAGTGAAAACTTTCTTTTAATGTCCAGCCTCAACTCCTAGGCTGTAATTTGTGGCTGTTGCCTTTACTATGTTTTCTGGCCCTCACAGGAAGAGATTGGCACCATCCTTTTTGTAACTGCCCTCAAGATAGTTGTAGGCTACCATTAGATCACCTCTTAGCTGCCTTCTTACCAGACTGAACAAAGCTGGCTTCCTCAACCTTCCTTCACAGACTGTGTGAAGGCTCCTGGCTGCTTTGCTTTGGTGGAGGGCTACTCTTTCCAGTTAGTTCGCATCCCTCTTGAACTGGGAGAAGGTCCCAAAACAATATTTCGGATGTGGCCTCACCAGTGCTGAGTAGAGAGGGATAATAACTTTCTTCAGCCTGCAGGCCACACTTCTACTGAAGTAGCGCGCTCTGCGTGCTTTCCCCTATTTGCAGTGAGTACGTTGCTGGCTTATGATCAATCGGGCATTCGCTAAAATCCCCAGGACCCTTCAGCAGGGGCATTACTCTGTCAGTCGCTTCCCAGCCCATGCTGATGCTGCACCACCTCCAAGGGCAGAAGTTCTTACCTGTCCTTATCAAACTTCATGAGGTTTCTCACTGGTTAGCCCAATACTCAAGGTTATTGAGATGCCACCGGACTGAAGCTCCGCCAGCTGTTACCCATCACTGAACCAGGTTCAGGTGTCATTCACGGATTTACTGAGGGTCCACGCTAGGTCAGCATCCAAGTCCCTGCTGAAGATGCTGAACAACAGGAGAATTGTAGCCTCTCAGATTTTGGACAATGGCTTACTTACGACAGCAGAGGTATGACATGAACAATGTTCATGACTACCATTGCTGGAGTAAAGAACAGGTTACCTTCCTGTTCGTGTTGCCTCAGCTATAAACTGCTTACAGCTCTGTGGCTTTTCACTCTAGTACAAAAGCAAGAAAGCTTTAAAAAAGGAGATGTTAAAGGACTCCATCTGTATATGTTTTTCTTTGGATCATCTGGTGCCACCTCAGCTCAGTTAAAGGGCTAGATGGAGCAAGGACACACACAGATTTCAAGTCCATGGTTGTGTTTACTGGTCAAAATCTTATCTACAGCACCTTCTCTAGAGGAATCCTGAATGGGAGTTGATGACATGCATATACTTACATGTATATATACACGTATGTATATGTACATGTGTGTATGTATGTATACGTATATGTGTATATATGTATGTATACATATATGTATGTGCATTTTTAAGAATTATGTTGTCTGTGGTAAGTTATTGTGACATTCTTGTCACCAATCCCATGTTTTCATGAGACTTGAATTTCACTATAGGAAAGGAATGTGACATGAAGTGGAGTGTATGTTGTTAACTTCACCAAGTTCAATATAACTATTCCTAAAATAAGGTTATAGAAAAATATTTAACTTTTCAAATGAATACAGATATAAATTTACATACTTATGCAGTTGATTACAGAGAAGCCATCCTGGATTTATCATGTACTTGATATGTTGTAAACTTTGACAACTGCCTGAAGTCCCAATTTTGAAAAACTCACCTAAGTATATAAGTACATCCACATGAGTAATCCTGGGCGAAATCCCAGGCTTACTGATGTGAAAGGCAAAACCACACTGATTTCTCCAGGGATGAAATTAGTTTCAAAAAACTCCTCTTGAATTCTGATAATTGTAGAATAGAAGCCTCTCGTTCAGTGAGAGGCTAGTCCTGTTACAGCTGTTAGGTAAACCTAGCTTATTTCAGAGCACGCATGTGGGCACAGTCAGTTGTATGGAGGACAGCACTAGCTCCAAAGATACCCTGCTTGCTTGCATGGATCGGCAGTGTAAGTCACTCAGAATATGTACTTTTGAATTGTAAGTGGCTAGTTTAAAAACAAAAAAAAAAAGGTATATCTGTTGCTTGAATGTGAATTTAGTCTGTTGTGCGACAGCCTTATTTTTATAATTAAAGCAAGTAGAGTTCTAGTTTGTTACACAAGATGATCTGGAATTTTTTAAACAGGTTTTGTAATAATGAAATGTAACTATCAGGTAACTGCAGAGGTCTGTGGAAACTAGAGCCATTTATTGAAAGAAATAGCAAATTCTTAATTTTGTTTAAAATACTTGCATATAAAGGTATGCTTGTGAATCAAATGATCCCAGTTTTTAGCTAATACGTGTAAGTACCCCACTTTTTAAAAGGGAGAGCAGTGTGAATTAAACTGTAACTTTTTGTACCTAGCTAAAGTTGCTGTGTGGGCTGACATGCACACACACATTCACTGTATCAGTGGCTTTGATAAGAGGTGTTTTTGTTTGTGCCACACACTACTGGATAGTGCCTTGCCAGAAAGAGGATTGTTCCCGTAGGATCTTCTTAGATGTGCTTAAACTTTGAACTGAGAACGGGGTAGGTTCTATATTGCTATTTTTGTAATAATGCAGTAAATTGATTTTGAGGCCTGAGTCAAATATATGCTTTGTAAGGTTGAAACAGTTTTTGATGAGTCATCTGAACTCTTGATTTTTCTTAGTGTGGCTTTCTCTTTTTTTTTTTCTTTTCCTTTTTGTTGAATCAAATCTTCCAAGGGAAGTGGACCTGGAGTAAATCCCCTAAATCTATGTTTACACTTTAAAATAACTATCTGATTGAAGTGTTGAGCAGCCCAAGTGCTATCACTGGAATGAAGAGGAGCTGCCAAGCTCTCAGTGGATTTCTTGGACGTCCCTCCCTGCCCTGTCCCCCACCAGGCCATTTATTTAGGGAGTCCAATTCTGGGAATACCATGATTCAGAAGTAGGACCCTGAGATTTTAGGCAGTGCCTTGTGGCACTTCACAGGAGTGTGAGAGTGGGGTCATCACCAGAAAAGTGCCAAATCCCATTAGTGTTCAGTGACTTGTCCACTGGTTTTGCTGGATCTTGGCGCGAGCAGTGGGAGGAGGAGTGAACCCGGCGCGTTCACCCTGCACAAAGCAGCAGCGGAAGGCATGATGCAGGATGGCCTATGGCTTGCAGCACCGTGCACAGCGGTTCTCACAGGGACCTGTGGCTGGCAGTGCTCTGTGTGAAACCACACGGCACCGCTCTCCACGGGACTCCGGCTGCATCATGGCCTGTCTGTCACCCTCTTGCCCCCTGAGTAATTTGGGAGGGGAAATGGAGAACACCTTCTTGAGAACAGTCCTTCAGCCAGGGCAGATCCAGCTTACTCTCTTCTTCCTGTTCTTTACCTCTTCCTAATGTGCTTTGTCCTGTCCAGCGTAGACCTGCCTGCGTGCAAAGCTTCCACTCCTGACCATTTGTAACGTCCTGTGAGGTTGCAAACGCAGAGCTGGTGTTCACCTTCACGGCGTCACTGTTTCATAACTCGGTGGGGGAGGGAGCACGTTGCATCCTAGGCCATGTACACGTGGAGTTTTAAATTATGTATTAAACCTGTGTTCGTCTAATAAAAAACATCATTCAGAAAAGACATTTGGACTCTGTTGTATGTGCCAAAGAAAACAATGGAGAAATAGTAGTCTTTATTCTTGCTGCAGCTCCCTCTGGTGACAGCCTGTTGCAGATGGAGGCACTGCAGAGCCATTCACCTGGGGTGGGTGAGCCCGATTCTGTAAGGTGCTAAGCAGCTTGGATCCCCCTTGGCTCAGAGAACTGCCGTGTGCAGAATACCTGCTGGGTTAGGGTTCAGGTCCTCCCCGAGTAAATAGTAGTAATGAAAAAAAAAAAAAAAAGTGATTTATTGTCTTCCATTTTTGCACATGGGTTAGTTGATAAATACCATGGAAATAAAGGACGGAGCCTTTGGGGCAGCTTGAGCAGTGGGGGTGGATGGAAACTTCGTGATTTCCAGAGAGGAAGATGAAGAGATGTTCTGTATCACTTTGCTTGTGCGGCATGACTGTGCTCCGTGTGTAAACCCGTGGCACTGCCGTTCCTCCTACAAGGTGGCCAGAGAACACACTGAGGGCAGTCAGCGGGCCGAGGTCACACGACGCGGGGTGCTTTGCCACTGGCTGTCATCCTCCGATGTGTCCCCAGCTCTGCGTGTGCTCTCTGTGCCCGGGGAGCATCAATGGGCTGAAGTACTTAAAAAGTCATGTCAGTGTTTGCGCACATGAATGCATGTGTGTGTCTGTCAGTCTGTCTACATGACCTTGTACCTCCCCCAGAGCAGTCCCTCTGGGCTGTGAGAAGGTTCTCCTGGACCTGGCACATTCACTTGATTTGCTTTTTAGGTGCCAGAAGGATTTTCCATGGTCATTCCCTAGATTTGAACCGAGCTGTTGCTGAAAGTGCCCTCACACTCTCATTGGAAGTAACCTCCCTCAGGCTGCATGGTGCAGCACAGTCCTCCCTAAATTAATTACTTTAAAGGTGACCATTGCACATAATTCAATCCCTTGAGGAATTTGGGAAACATTAGGAAATTATAGGATTAAGGAACTAGCACCCTAAACAAAAGGTCACCTGCAGCCTCAAAAAATTGTGTTTAGATGGCAAGAAAGAAATTGTTAGATTCTGACATGGAAAAGGGAGTTCAGAAGCAGAGTCCTTGAGAAACGCGTGCTAATCCCCATCTGCTGAGTTGCACCACCCAGTTTAGCTGTCCACGGTATGTACATCTCCGTTCGGGAGAGGAACCTCACACTCTCCAGGGACAGCACACACTTCTGGCCATGACTCATTTCATCCCAGGGCAATAATCAGAAGTCAAATGATTTGTATCTTAAAAACAATGCCACCTCTCCCCTCTGGAGGAGCTCAGAAGAAGAAATTCCTTCCTTTGTGTCAGGCAGAGCCCAGAACACCCCATCCCTCTCCCCACGCTCCAGGATGGCCCCGGTGGGATCACTCTGCAAGGGAAAGAGCCCTTACGTGGTGCTACTGCCATCCTCAGAAGACACCTCACATCACGCAGCAGCCCTGCATCCACCTGGGGATGCTTCCTGCTCCCTGACACATGAGAGAGAAGATATTTTTCACATAACAGGAATAAACAGCACAGTGTTTCGGTGCCCCTCAAGTCCCAAAGATCGTACACCTCTTTCAGGTCCAGGTGCTATCTCCCATAGCTGTGCTGAACAGCAAACTGCGCTTATCTTTTCTTTGCACCTCTTGGGAGCTCGAGAGCAATTCCACTTAAATCGATGAACATTAGGATTTGTAAAACAAGAATTGAGCCTACATGTCTCTGCATTACAGCACCTTCCATAAATTTGGCAGAGTAACTTATTCTGCTGGAAACCAACAGAAAAAAAAATCAGTAGTAGCTTGGTTTTTTAGTTTGTTTCTTTGGATAAGGTGCTTTGAGGATCAGCGAGGTTTTGCAAACACCTCACTTTGAAGTGCTGGAGCTGAGAACATCGCAGGACTTCCAGCCCTGGATGCCAAACAAAAGCTGTGGCTGCTTTTCCCTATGGCCACCAGAGAGATCAGGCCACCACCGGCTGCATCTGCGCAGGAGGGATATGTTTTCCTGATATACAACCGAAGGAGTAAGATGCAGATCAGTGCTGGCAGGGAGAGAAACCTGCAGAGGGTGGTGGGGTGCCCGTGGGCAAGCTCAGGTGAGGAACACAGGGCTGTAGCCGGTGAGGTTTGCTGAAGATAACAGCTCAGGTGTGTCCCACCCTGCTTCTCCAGCTGCTGCTAGTCCTTCCCTCCTCTTCATTAAATACTTCCAGCTCACACCTTCCACACAGGAAAAGGGTAATTACCAGATTTGAAGGCTTTTGCACGCATTTCCAAGATAACTTCGGCCAAGTTTCTTTCTTGATTGCCAATGCATGTGCCAGCTTCTCTTCCACAGGGCAGAGCTGTGAGGCTGGCACGCACGGTGCTGGAGACAGCGTGGGCACAGCCACCATGGGGCTCCCGCTCTCGCAGCGCCTAAACACCGGCCTGTCCTCCCACCATTTGCAAAATTCATCCTGTGGAGCCTGCAGCCAGGGGTGAAGTGGCACTAACGGCTCTTCTTTTTCCTTTAGCTTCTCTTAATTTCATGGTTTTATGGGCTTAATGGGGCAGGGAGGGAAGAATGTACGTGTGAAGAGGCAGAGACGGATGGTCTACTGACCAGCCTTTCAGATGTGAGAACTAATAAAGCTGAATCACTCTTAAGCGTGATCTAAGCAGCATACTAACATGTTCAAATACATAATTTTTGTAATTCAATTATACATTTCCTAATTAAAGCTGTATCTGGAGAGGAGACCTGTTCTTTCTGCCTCAGCTTCCTTTGCCAACACACCCATATTGTCCTCTTTTAGCAATTACCTAATGACTGTCTCTGCTGGGAATGGCCCTTGCAGAGCCCTTTGGTGATGTCACCTGTCTGCAGCAGTGACATGGACATATGTCATCTCCAGAAGATGGGAAAGCTGCTTGCTGAGCTGGCTGTAGCCCTCGCCGAGCGCTGCCCCTGGCCAGTGCCGTGACCCACGGAAGGTGAGTGTCCCGACACCATCCCACCATGCTGCGTCCCATAATGGCTGGTAATGGCTTTCACTGCTGACCCCCGAGCTAATGGTCTTCCTACTACAAGACTTTTATAATCATTGGCACTGCGGGTATAATTTTGCTTCAACACATTTTCTTCTCTGGTTTGTCACAGCCTTAAATTCTTCCATTTTTCTTCCTGGCTTTGTTGGATATGCTTTTTCTTTTAGATTTCTTCCGTGAGTGGCATAAATTTCAGTTTAAGCCATGAGAGGGCTTTTAGGTCAGGACAGTTATACAGCATTGCTGTGAAATACGCTCTTGAGTCATTAAGGTAAATTGCTGTAGCATCAGTACTGCTCCAGCCGGGCTATAATACTTAAGCCCTAATTGGTCATTTCATGTCCTTTGGAGCATTCTCACTCTGAGCAAAGTGTCCGTATCCATCAAACTCACTTACACCTACAGAAACCTGCAGAGGTGATGGCATTTCAGTGCAACAAAATTTCACGGTCTGTATTAACTAGTCAACCTGGAGGAGATCTCTTGGGTACAGCGGCAACTCCTCTGCCATTTCTTGGTTGTCACCAAGTCTGTTTCATAAAACAACCAAACTCCAGCTAAAAGCAACAACCTGGCTCTGGGTTGATATTCCCCCCCCGCCCCCTTTTGGCTGCTCTATGCCAGCTGGAAGGTTGTTTCAAAATCCCACTTCTATTGCACCGAAACCCAAAACTTCTTCCAAATTCCAGCTGAAGTCTATTCACGGCCAGCTTATCCCCGTTGTCCTCACTGTCCTTTCATTTAAGCAAGTCTCCCTTGCAGGAATTACCCATCATACGTAGTTACGTAGGGGTTTCCTCTACCGCCTTCGCTACACTTTCGTCAGGTGGAAGAAGCGGCTGAGCCAGTGTGGAGTCTGGTTCTGCTGCCGGTGCCACGGACCTCCAGGGACGGCTGAGACCCCTGGGATGAGGAGGTCTCCCCTATGCAATAGCACAGAGTAACTCCGTGAAGCAAGTCCAGAAAGAGCTCTTTAATTGCCTCAGCTAGCAAAATTCTTAATTTAGAGGTGTAATGAAGACAGAGATGATCCTAATACTTGCTTTCAGCATCTTGGCAGAAGTCTTGTCATTTAACAGTTTCTCATTTTAGCCCTGACTGAACTATTGCTCCAATTTAGCGCATTTCCTGGGCATATTGTGTGGGTAGATGAAAGAACTGCATTTGCTAAATACATGAATTAAACATTTCTTTGACAGACTTTAACCTTTGATTAATTCAAAGGTGTCAGAAAAATCGATAGCCGGGGATGTGCTCCTTGAACTTACACCAGCTGCGGGAGTGAAATACAGATCTTGGAAAGACCATGAGTAGCTAGCCATCTTTTTAAAATTTATTTCAGTTTAATATATAGACATATATTGGTAGATCCTAATTCCCCAGTAATTCGAACAAGGAACAACTCCATGGCAGACAGCAGTTACCTGGCATAAAAACCAGTACGTGAGAGGCCTGAGACCTGTTGTGGTCGTGGCTTTATTTGTGTGTGCCGTGTGAGTGGGATAAGGGCAATGGCCACGTTTACCCGAGCACGTGCACGATCCGTCGGCTGCCTTTCAGCAGCCCCACGCTGCCTGCTGTTGCTGCACCGGGCTCCGGCTTTCCCCCTTCCCTCTCCTCTGCTGCTCTCGCTGCTGCCTCTCCTTCACCTCCCGGCGCAGACCTGCTGCCTGTCCTTTCTGCACATCGAGCCAAAATCACTGTGTTTACCCAAAAAATCGCTCTTGTGGTGTTTGCCCCAACCTGGTCCCTGCACTCATCCCTCAGCTGGCTCCCACAACTGAATCCCCCCCCACACACACCTTGTCATACCATCCTAGCTGGGATCCCAGCACATTTATCAGTGTGTTTTCCAGTTTTCTCTCCTCATTTTACACCCTGTTGTGTCTTCAAATACAACCTCCATGACGGTGGCCTCTTCCGTATGCCACCCTCCCCAACTTCACGTCAGTCTCTCTGCCTTGCGTCACCAGCTGAGAGGTTATCAAGATATGTGAGCTATTTTGGGATATTTGATAAGGGGAAGTGTAACCAATATCTTGATTATCTTCTTCCCAGGATAATCAATGGCCATTACAAAGCACCACCCATCGGAAAACACCTCTCACTGTGTTAGCCAAAACCCCACAGAGCAGACGTATCACTGCCCCAGGGGGTGCTTGGAATTTATGCTCTCCAAACCCCAATGGGACAGGCACTCTTACAGTTAATAATAAGAAAAAGAGTGTTGTGTATGTCCTAAAACCACTGAGAATAAAACACGAAGTGGTGACGACTTCAGCAGTTTTTCCCAGCTAAAGACTGGGGAGAGTTTTGATCACTGTAACTTTACAGGAGCTTCTTTACCATTAAGACCTGCTCGACATCCTCTCAGGGTTACATATGACCTCAAGTTTAAATTAAACTGTCTTCAGGGGTGGTGATAGCTGAAACTAGAAATATATTCCAGGTTTTCTTAGCTTCCTCTATCCCATCCAACTGTGCATCATGATATCTGTTTCTTAGCATTGTCTTCAACCGATCAGCATCAACAATCTTTATAAAAGATCCTCTTATAGGGACTTAACACTGTAGGGGATCAATAAAGGCAGACTAAATGATGACTGCACCTTCCTAAAGACCTTGTTGGCACCCTGGAGGAATAAAAAGAGAGGGGGGATGAAAAGAGGGTGAAGTTAGAGAATGAGATCTCTAGTGAATATGGTCTTCACGTTGTGCTGACTGAAGATCTTCACCTAAGAGATGTCTAGAAAAACGTTGTCTACTTCCCATTTATGTAGAATAAAATAATGGAACACAAGCCCACATAATAGATAAATGAATTATTTTTCACATTCTCCTTAAAAGATAGAAGCCCCAAATGAAGTAGGTATATTGACCATTTTTTGTGCAGTTTCACCCACCTCATTTTTCACTGAGAAAGGCTTTGATGGAAAATTCTTTTACCAGCAGCTCCATTAATAATAAGTTCACCCTTGTACAAATTAGCACAGCAAATTGTTGAATGGCTTTTTGTTTCTTCTGCACCTCCTTATCTACGCACTGTTGAAGATCCTCCTCTAACACCCTCAGCACACGCTGGCATGGTGTTCCCCATCCTGATCAGGAGGCTGCAGCAAGCCTTCTCTTCTCACCTCTGAGGAGAGCACACCCGCTTTTGGACAGCATCCCCGTGTTAGCCTGGTGATCTGGATGGCCTGGTCCCACCAGCAAGTAGTGAGAAACCGGTATTACCAATGATTGGTAGCCCACGGGAAAAATGGACACCGGCCTTTTCAAAAAATTAGGTCACAGATTTGCATCTCAGCTTGGTTTGGAGGACCATCTCCTTTGGTGCTGCCACGAAGGGTCAGTTCTGTACCACAGAGACAATGGAGCAGGGAAGGGGAAGGAGGGAAGATCCTGGCCCAGCCATGACAGGGTGCGGGTGGGAGCGGGGAGCTGCGATGCGCTGGCTGTCACTGACATCTAGAGGACAGCGCAGATAGTTTGTATATTGTGAAGCATTATAAAGTAACCAAACCTTGGGCATGACGACTCTTCCTTTGCCCTGGCACCGCTTACGGACACAGCAGCACTCGTGGCTGAACCTCGCCGGCTTTCCACACTGGTGCTCGGGCTGTTTGTAAGGATTTTACCCAGTTTGGACACTGACGTACTTTTTGTTGTCGGTGAGACACCAGCACCTCTACCCGCTGCGGGGCCTGCTCACCTTCCTCGCCTCAGCAAACACACAAAATCGGAGACTGACCAAACCAACCACCGCTGATGGACGTTTCCTAACGGGGAACACGCCGGCAGCTCCGCAAGCTGCCATCACCCACCGTGACTGTGAAACCCACGGGCTTTACCCAACCAGCTGAAGGAGGCCAGGTCCCAGGAGACCCCCTGTGGCTCCGATGCTGGGGTCCACGGGCGCCTGCTTGGCACCCTGCGCCCGGCGTGGTGTCGGCAGGAGGCTGCGGGGTGCGGCCGGGCGCTGCGCGGTGCAAGCCCTGCCGCCCCTCTGCACCAGGGCTGGGGGCCGGATGGGGTCCTTCTGGTTGGAGGAGCATTACGAGATCCTGTCGTCATCCATTTGTATTAGGTGTAAAATACACCTATCTATAAAGAATATGTTGTTCAAGCCCCTGTTAATGTAAGGTAAGCCAGATTTTTAAATTAAAGAAAATAAGTAGGGAGGCTCCTGGGAAATCAATTTTAATTTCAGAGACGTATTTTCACAGTAGGCTTCTCTTCCTGGCACAGCTAAAGAGGATGAAGATGGAAAGTTATTATAGATGGGCCACCTTCTCTGCATCTTTCTGCCGGCACCAATCTTTGCAGATGTGGAAAACAACTGAAGGGGCTGAAATAGTGCTTCACACCGTTTCCAGAAAGCTTTAGTGGGATTATTTATAACTGTTATAACTGTTTGGGGTGGGATGGTTTCTTTTGCCCCAGAAAGCAATCAGTAATCACTTCAAGCCAAGGAGCTGCTTCTTCCGCTCAGGGTGGCTGAGCATGCGTGCAGCAGCTCATCACCCCGCTTAGACCGTGCCAAACTGGCATGTAATGGGGCACTTTCCCAGAGTCAGCAGATTACCCCACACCTTGACTGTCTAGCACTTGTGAAGAGGCTTGTCCTCATAAAGAGAGTATGAGCGGAATAGTAAAAGGGTGAGTAAGCTGTTTTTTACAAAGCTAATAAATATTTTTTAGATGAATTTTAATTTAATTAGCTTTTCCCATGCTTTCAGCTTTGCACTCTGGATTTACAGGGCTGAGGTCAGCGAGGGCAGGTAACATGGTAGGTGTTACCCGTGCCACTGCTTCCCAGCAGCTCTGCACATTGGCGGAGCGGCGCTCCCATCAACCACCTCCATTGCTGCCTACTTTGCAGCTGGGAAGGATCCTACCCGTTTGCTTTTGCGAGCAGTGGCCCCCATGGCTGACATTTCCAAGGGCTTATTTTATTTTATCGGAGTGGTGAAGGATCTCCAGTAGAGAGAGGTCGTCAGCGAGCACGGTCCTCATGCCTGTGGTGTTATGGATGGTCCTTCCGCTGCTGCTGCACACCGTGCCAGGAACAGCAGACAAGCACAACCAGAAAAAAGGCGGAAAAACTTCATCTGCAATGAAAGCCTATTGTGTGTGAAAAATAAATTGGGCAGTGACCGTCCAGTGGTGTTTCAGCAGAACTGCATAACACAGGGATTGATTTCTTTACAAAGTTTCTTGCAAAGTTCTTACAGTTGTACCCTGGCACAAAACCCCCGAATCTTTAGCAGTTTCACTTTACAAACCAGCCGGTAGTTTCTATCCCTAGACCAAGGGAAATTTTGGCAGTGGATGGAAAGAGAAAAGTTACTTTAGTCCTCCTCCCTACTCTCCCAAAGGTGGGGCTGTCAGGTATGGTTTCAGCATGGACCCTGGTGAAGGCGATGTACAGATGAGGAGGAAATGCCCCCTTTGCAGGGTACCACGCTCCCCTGGCACTGGAGCCACCTCTCCGGAGCGCTCCTGCATGAGGACGATGGCTTTGGGGGCCGCTTTGCACCATCTGAGACAGCCGGCACGGAGGACGATGCCTGCGTGCCCAGGGGAAGACTGACAGAGGTGGGTCCGGGGGTGCTCAGCTCAGAGCCACGCCGGGATGCCCCAGCGCTTAAGCCGATTGCTAAAGGAAATCAATTTTAAAAGCAGATGGTTTAATTAGAGTGCCAGGCTCCCTCCTTGTAATGCTGTGTCTCTAGATATTTTTACTGTTTTATTAACAAGTCTCTTGTACTTATTTCTTTCCCATTACATGACAGATGCTTTCATGAGGGTTACGTAAAGTCCTATATTCATCCCTACTTTGACTAGAAATAGATTAAAGAAAAGCTGAAATACAGATTATTAATGATATGCAGAGAGAAATATTTACCACATGCATTTTTTAAATAAAAAATGCAATTTTACACCAGTTTTAGAGGAGCTGATGCTCAGCATTAGTATCCATCTACCTAGGAGTGGTTTCTCCAGGGAAGCAGCTGTTTCGCTGAGACTGACAGGAGCTCCGCGCTGCCAGGGGGAGAGCCGGAGCAAAATGCCTCTCCTTGCACAGGCACACAGAAATGGGAAAAAAACCCTCTGAAAATTTCAGTGCTGCTGTTGTCAGATAACAAATTAGGCTTAGGTTGGACGAGTTCCCCTTTAAACGCGTCACTTCTGCTAGATGCTTTTCTGATCAGTCGCACCAAAATTACGAGACAAATTTGACAGACTTCATGGCTAAAGTTAGCCCTCCTTATTGCTGGATTGAAAGAAGCACTGACAGAAAGCAGGAGCTTGCTGGCAATGGTGTCCCTGCACACTCACTTGGCTGGACAGTCAAAGTGGCGAACAGATGGTACAGGTACGTTTTGAAAGCAGGTATGTGCTTTCTCACAACCCAAGCCACCTAAAGTACAAGTTCTATTAAAGCAAACCACGGTCCTAGCAGCCACAAGACATAAGTAGCACCATTTTGAATTGTTTAAATATTGGTTACAACCCTTCAACATTAACGATGTCATCAAGATCATAGCAACTCTATAAATACCTTCTTGACCCCCCTACCTCACCAGTTGGCTTTATCACTGAATAAATACATCATTGTTTTGTTGACATTAATTACAGCCCAACAACTCAATGCTTCCTTTGGATTTCTGGGTTTTATCCAATTTAGAAAACGTGCAGAGGGATGTGATTTAACTCCGTTTAAGATATCTAAATATATGTTCTTACGTGAGCAAGGTATCAAAGCTCCCATTACTGCAAATGGACATTTAGGAAAGGCTCAGTTCGGCTGCCTGAATGCAGGCTTTTGGATAGCTAAGCCTGGACCCAAATCCTGTCTTCTGTGGAAAAGATAACTAATGTCCATGTTTTATCCCATGCCCATCTCCAATGCACCAGCTGTCACAGCTCCCAGACCTCCAGGAACGCATGTTTTTTTTCTGCTTGTTCTGCCACAATTGCCCAAAACTTCAATACAGTCACTGTGAGGCAAGATTTTGGGGATGGAGGGAAATGAGAAAAAGTCTACTTGAGGTCATTTGGCAGTGGTTATCTTTTAGAGAAAAAACTTATTTCAGCATAAAATAAAAGGCCAATCAAAGCCAAATTTGGTCTTAAAAGAACTTTGAAAGTCTCAGATGTGCTCAACAAGATTTTCTCCAAACCTGTATATTTACATTCCCTTGATCACAAGAAACCTAAGTTCAGATAATATTCAGTATATGTTTCAACTGGCATACATGTATCTCAAAGATGGTTCATAAATAGGCCCCATGTATCATTCTTGTCTTCAAATAAACATCTGTGAAAAACAAAGGTGGTCTAAAGGAAGGATATTTGGCAGTAAAGTCCATCTGCCAGATGCAGAAGTATCTCCCCATGGTACCTGGAATCACAGATCCTCACCGTGCAGTGGATGAATCTGACTTCCCTCTCCTGCCATCTCAACACCAGAACGAGCAATGTGTCACAATGTGCGAAACATGGGTCATGGCATCATCTGTGGGCAGCAAAGGTCGCTTCTTCTGAGTGCTAATATGGAACCCAAAAAATGCATCATGAGTGTGCTTCCCTCTGCAAAGGGCTGAGTTTCTTTTTGACTGAAAATATACTTACTGCTAATAAAGCACTAACACAGTTGTGCCTGGTTTCATGTGCCAAAAAAAGAGCAGAACATCCTTGAACTGTTTTTGAGGGCAGGACCAGAGAGAGCCAGGGAACAGGACGATGTCAACGTTCCCCGAGAAGTTGCTTTTAACGAACAACATTTAATGAACAGCAAGCAGTATATGTTACAGACTCTGTGTAGTTTAACTAAAAGAGGCCATAACCCTCCGGAGTTTACAAGTGCTTTGTATGAACCAGAACAATTTGGCTGACGTCTGCTTTTACAGCAGATTTCCCATAGCATCCAGCTATTCCAGTTTATTCGTAATTAAATGACATCAGAGACATCTGCTTTAAAAGTGGAAGCAAACCTTACAAAGTGATTACAGCTGCGTGGTCTTTATTTTATTTTTCAAAGCAATGGGACCATCTTCTTCTCAAAATGACCTTTAATTAATCTCCTTCTTCTAACTACCTCTATAAATGTTACTGTTGTCCATAGCTTGTTACCACAGTAAATTACTGAACTAGAAACAATGCAGAATGACCTTCTTTTTGAGGAGATTACGGGGGATGCAGCGGCAGCAGCAGCAGGGAAGGCATAGTGCTTAACAGAAATAACACTGACATGAGCAATGATAACCTTTAAAAATATTTCCTGTGTAACGGAGATCAGGTAAAAACATAATCAGGTCTTTATTGACACAAGATCACAGGAAATGAAAAACTTACATGGACAACACTCACAAAGGTTTCTACTCAACTGGCCTTTCACCTGGTTTAGGTGTTGGGAAGGAGGATCAAGCAACGGAGCAAGTGACTCCTTTCCCACTGGCCGACTCCCTTCATAAAGTGTTTTATAAATGATGATGCATAGAAATAAAGTCTTGTTTACTCGGAAACTGAAATATCACTGCCTGTTTTTTCTCAATGCACTTTTGTTTCAAAGGAAGCTGTGGCTTATTCTGTATTTTCCTCTACCCTTTCATTCACTGTCCTGATCATAACACCCAATTTTCAGCTTCACCTAAACTCTTGTCTTGAATTTGCAGTAGTGGCATTACCCCTCTGAGAAGGTAACTGACTGGCTGCAAGGACAAGAGAGGTCACCCAAAGCTTGTGTTCCTACTAAAATTGCTACAATAAATGATTTATCATCTCCAAGGAAAAAACACCTGAAGAAATAGAAAGTACCTTTCTCAGATATTTATAAAGGAAAATTGCATTAGCCCCATCAGATGTCAAGTAATGTGGCAAAATGTTTTGTTTTTTTCACTCCTCTCTTTAGCCAAGCCCAGGCTTGCCCACTTCTCATTAAAGGTGCATCCTCCCCCAAAAGTGTTTGCTCCCTGAAATGAAGCAGCAGTGCACACATCTGCTCAAGTGCAAACCTCAGAGGAGATCGACACCCTCCAGCAGTGACAGATCCAGGCGCACCTGAGCCCTAGAGACATTTTGTGTGGTTCCTGGTCAATGGGAGGTTGGATCTGCTCCATTGCCCTATCCCTGTTGCAGTGCCTGGACTGATGCTAAACTCAGCCTGGGTGTCCCTCCAACACCAGGAAAGCATTGCTGTAGGGCACCAGGCTGCACTGATCGGGTCAGTGTTGAGATGGTGTGTGTGGGAGGTGTGATGGTGTCCCAAGAACATGTCCAGGCCAATGATTTGTAACTGGGTAGCAAAGGGAGAGCAGGATGTGCTGTGAGCACAAAAACAGAGTGAGAAAAGCATGTTATGGGATGAGCTTTGACAGGTGGCTGGTTTGTGTATGAGAAAAGACAGGGCTTCAACTTACCTGGAGCTGAGTAGAAGAATGAAGACACAAGCAGGATAGCATGTCTCAGCACATAAGATAAGCAAACTGAAAGCAGTATGAACCAAGTAGTTTAAGGGGATTTTGGAGGATTTGGGGAATGGAGCCTTGCAAGGGCAGCTGTACATAGGAAACCGTATCATCTATGTCATATAATGCTGAGATTGTGTATGTGATGGCAGCAGAAATACCGGATTTGGAAATGCATGTAGCAAAATAGGGATAACAGGGGGGTTTGTTTGGAAGGAAACTGGGTGGAAAAATGGAGGGAAAGGTGGTGGAAAGGAGAGCAGAAATGGAAAAAAATGGAGAGCAAGGCAAGAAATCAGTCAGTGAACAGCAGGAGGTGGGATGTTTGATGGTGGGAGTGTGAACACCTACAGGCAGTGTTGAGGTTGATGGGCATATCCCAATCCCACTGGGATGCTAGAGGAAACCCCTTGGATAACCCATTAAAGTCCCCATCAGGTCTATGTCCAAACGCCATGTGTGGGAGGGTAGAGCAAAGAGGAGGGGAACTGCACTGCACTAACACTTGGTGTGGAAGGGCACAGGGAGGGGTGGCAGAGCTGGGACCCTGTCAAAATGACCAAGGTGTGATCTGTCAGACTGTTACAGTTTCCCATTACATCTTTCAGTCTCATAAACGGATAGATAAAACTGCAGTCAATCACTGGAAAAATCATAGTGCTATCACCCATGCTAAAAATTTAATATAATTAAAAAATTAATATTACGTATTCTAAAAAGAAAAAAAAAGATATTTTGTGTGGTGTTTTGAACGTCATTCTTATTGCTGAAAAACCATCTTCACATTCAACAGGCATTTCTTAATACTTGCACAGTTAAAGTGAAATATTTGTTGGCAGATATGTAGCTAACTTGGCTTTTCCTCTTCACCATGAGTGATGATGAAACATGTTTGCATTTAGAAAGTGACAGAGTAGCGTTCATCATTTATGAGTTGGCCGGTAAACTAATAATGTGGGACTGTTCCCTATTAACCATCTGTTCTGGCAGATAATGGTTGAGTGCTGAGTACTGTTTTATCAAGAATGCAACGGTCTCAGCGGTCTTGCACATCAACTTGGGCCTGGGCATGCAAAATATGGAAAGGCTGTCATTGGGTTAAGCAATCAGAAACTCTCCAAGTGCACCCATAATCTGCTTACTGGTTAAGCTGGTTGGGATGCAAGCAGCTGAGATCCTGCTGACCTTGCCCAAGGGGTCATCTCAGTCCACACAAATTTTGCAGGGTCTCAGATTTTGCAAAGGTGGCATGCTGGCCCTACTCAAAATTAATGCAACTGCATCACAGAGGTCTTGTTCTCTTGCCTGCATGAGCCTGTGTGATGATGATGATGATGATAGTCTGCTGTTAACTTGGAGAGGCTGACAAAATAGACAAAAGGCAAGTAACTGTTGCAGGAAGAAAAGGTGCATTTGCCAGCTGTACTAATAACACTGACTTCAAACAAAGAGCAGGCATGATTTTCCATGGCTCTCACTGAATGTCATGAAGCCCAAAGACTCCTATGCATTATATCATATTTAGATTTTAAAGCTATATATAAATATGAGTGTGATCCAATCAAGGGGGCTGGCTTTAGGGGGGGAGGGGAATAGAGTTATGCCTCTATCTTGAAAATGCAGTGTGATATGAAACCATTGCATACTTGTTCAAATTATCACCAAAACCCTGCCATTATACAGCCTTTTATTTCCTTACTTTAAATATTTGTTTGTATCTCAGACATGGATGCTATAGTGACTGTTTACCTGGTGTAATATTAGGTCTTTTATACTTTCTTTTCCCTTCCAGGAGGAAGCCACATCCAACCCCAGGGATTCCCAAAGGCTAGTTTTACTGGGAAAGATCAAGGCAAAGAAAGCATTGAGTACCTTGGGTTTTTCCATCACCTTCCCAGGGATTGAGGTGAGGATGATGTGTCTGTGGTTCCCTGGATCCTCCTTCTTGCCCTTCTTGAAGACAGTACCAACATTTGTTTTCTTCCAGTCCTCAGGAACCTCTCCCACTTGCCACGATCTTCCAAAGATGGTCATGACTGGCCTTGCAGTGACATCAGCCAGTGCCCTCAGCACTCGTGGGTGCATCCCATCAGCTCCCATGGACTGTGTATGTTCAGTTTCTTTGAGTGTTTCCTAACCTGATCCTCTGATTCCTGAAGGATGGTTTGACCACTAAAGTCCAAGGAAACAAGGCACTGACCGTGGTTTTTTCCATGTCCTCTGTCAGAAGGTCTCCTGTCAGATTGATCGGCAGGCCCACATTTACCCTGTCTTTCTTTTGCGGCTGAAGACACTTGAAGAAGCCGTTCTCTTTGTGTCCCTCACTGGATTCAGCTCTGGAGGGCTTTAACTGACCAACTGTCTTTCCACTTGTGCTGTATTCCCACAGGGACCATCTGCATTGAACCTTAACAGAATCTTCTACCTTTTTTTCCCAGTATTTCTGCATGATTTTCTATAATCATTTTATATTATTATACTGCACATTGCATTTATTTTAAATTGGCAACATACTATGGGCAAATATTTCTACGTAAGTATCTGAGATGAGTCCTCACTGCTTGCAGAAGATCTTGCAGAAGCAGCAAGCTGTTACCATGTTAAAGGTTCCATATTCTGTTATCATCATTTATGCTTAATAAATATTTTCTAGGATGAAAGGAAGGAACTAGAGGGCAGTTGGAATTTCTTTCTTCATGTGTTCTTTCTTTTTGTGTGAAGTTGATCAAAATGGATTAGAATTTCTCTGCAGAAATATTTCCCAGTTTGGACTCTCTTTTCTGGATTTGAAGTGGTTTTGTCCCTGTAAATAAAGTAAAAAAACCCCATAAAATTAAGCTTTCCTACATTTATGTTTGTTATGATTTTCTGCAGAGAACACATGTTACTACAGAGGTATGAACTTCACACTTGTGGGAGATCAGTGGAATGAGACCATCAGCTGTGTCTGTTGCCCTGTGTTGCCCTGACCACACGTGGATGACCACCACACTATTGTGACTCTTGATGGACCTTCTGGAGTTTATTGCTATCCCATAGTGTTTCCTACAAGGTATATTTCTTTTCACTGTGATGCTAGCTTGAGAAATTCCCACCCCAAATGCCTTTGCCTGAGGCCACTTGTTCCCCGTCTTGGTTTCTCCATCCCCAGGCACTGCAGCTTGTTGCCACTTGAGCAGTGTTGCTGTTCCTCATCTCCCCCATCCTGTTTTCAGTGTGGACCTCAGTGAACAATGACAGAACGGGAGACAGAAAATGAACTGGAGAAAAGGGAAGAGTGGCACAGACTTCTGGCTTGAGGAGGACTGACTTAATCCAGCTTTGCATGAAGCCAGACTATTATGCAATTATGATTTTGGAGGTCAGCTACTTCTTCAGAGGGCGATGAAGTAACCACAAAGTCTATGATGTTTTGAAGGGTTGTTGTTAAGTCTTTACCCTACCAAGTGTCTCAGTTTATTCTAAGGAAAAAAAAAATTGTGCTTTTGTGAAATTAAGTCATATTCTATTTCTCTTCTTCCACAGAAATGAGAAACCAGTATGCGTGGGAAGCGGAGAACGAGGACAGATTTCCATATGTTGAGTCCCAGCAATGCTTGAATTTATTTTTAGGCTGGATTTGGTAAAGATTTGGGCAAGATTTATTTGCTGTTTTACTGGAATTACAACTCCCTTCCTAATTTGAAAACATTGCCGTGTTTTACCCCGTTCACCTTTGGAAAGAGACTGAATTGTTTCTGTCAGTAGCAAACCAACCCTTCCCCTTTTGCCAGCCTGCCCAGTCATCACTACAGAGCACAACTTCTTATGGGTCCTCCCGGGCAAAACCTGTACATGCATCCCTTGGGGAGGTTCAGCATTTCTCAGCAGGCAGGAACTGTCACATCTGCTGTGACTTCTGATGCTTAAACAGACCTCTGGCTATTCTGAAACGGTATTCCCACCGCCATCCCTGCTCCCCCACAGCCTGTTCCCCTCCAATCTCTTCTTCTCAAGGGTTGTTAGTCCTCCCTTTCTAGCACTTTAGTATTATAGGTGACGGACCAGACTGCTTGTGTGTACTCCTTGCAATCCCCTGAAGGTTCCCATCAGGAACCAACACAGATTTCCCCTAAAAAAACCCAGCGTGATGGGAATCACTGATTTTTGCCAGCTGTATACTGACCCTGAGTTTGTTTAAAACTGCAAGATTCACACTTGGACAGAAGCATACGGATTAGTTTTATTTGTTCATTTATTTCTAACTGTCTTTATAGATTTTCACTCATATTCTGGTTTCTAAGTCCTGATGTGGTAAATACTACTTTGCTTCCAGACAGCTCACAGTTTTGAGTTCTGTAATGATGTTCTTCCTAAATGTCCACTAGGGAGAAAGCTTTATACGTCCACAAGTCTAGTTCATTTGAATTCTGAGAATAGCCTCATTTCAATAATTTATTATTTATACTTTATAATTTAATGACCAAAGCTATTTTTTAAATACTTTTTCAAATAAAGTTTGTGTTTTCACCTCTTCCCTAGCCTTCACCGGACTATCAGATTTATATTTCCAGTTTGATTTTACTAATTTTTGTATTCCTATGCTTCAGTTCCCTGGCATCAAGAGGAAATTCAACAGTAAGAATAAAATCAGATAGTTGCTCTGCTTCTTATTTAGTAAAGCTCATTTCAAAATCTGATTGCTAAAATTTGGTGAGACTTTTTTTCTCCAGTGGGAGAAGCAGCAGCCCTTGGGTGCCCCTTAGCATTCAAATCAGTTATTAAAATAGAGCCAAACTGCAGTGGCACAAGGCAATGTACTGGCAATGCCCCAAACACTTTCTGCAAGACAGGAAAGTTGGGAAAGTCTTCCCAGCTTGGATGAATTTCTGAAGAAAATGTTAATTAATGTACAGACCTATGGTCTCCCATCTAACGGAAGGGGCTCTCTGCTCACCTGTGTGGTGACTTTGTTTTCACCAGTGTGGCCATATGAATATTTGTCAGATGAGAGGTGTGCGTGGAGTCATCGTACATTGTGGGGCACTTCTGTCTCTCCTCCATATAACATTGTCTTGTTTCTAAACAGATTTTTAATTTCTGCCTTATAAGATAAGGGACTTAAAGCCAAAGCAGGCATTTCAAGCACTTCCTCAATAATTACTGCAGCAGGTTGCATTTGACAGTGCTGGTCACTATTACAGTTGGTTTTAACTTCTTGAAACACATTTCCAGGTTCCTCTCCTCCCTGTTGCAGAAACCTCTTCTTCATATTAAAACTATGTGCAAGGTTGAACATAAAAGCTCTGCACTGGTCATGGTTTTAGAAGACAAGGGAAAGAGGAAAAGTGGACTGTGCAGCACATCGGTGCAATTTCACTGTAGCAGAACTAAAGTAATCGCCTTCCCAGTTGCTGTGCTGCACACGCATGCTCAAGCCTTTCGCCCGCCAAGTCTCTGATACAGAGGATAAAGAGTGAAATGAGGTGTCTCTCCCTTCAGCAGGGGCCTTGCTGCTCCCTTGCCTTTAACCATGCAGTTTTTACAAAATT
The DNA here is from genome assembly GCA_013400195.1 of Aramus guarauna. Classification (NCBI taxonomy): domain Eukaryota; kingdom Metazoa; phylum Chordata; class Aves; order Gruiformes; family Aramidae; genus Aramus; species Aramus guarauna. The sequence goes on along the minus strand of VXBL01002513.1, from coordinate 91,721 downwards.
TAAAAAGACCCAACACTTCTGTTTCCCCTCTCAAAGTACCCTGAGTCATTGATCAATCAGTTCAAAGTTATAGGGGAGAAGAAGGCTACCTGGGAGAAGCACTTCAGGCAGCCAGGCTGTGTCCTTCTCTCCTGGGCAGTGGCTGAAACAGCATTACGGGAAAAAGGGTTAAAAATGGGGGTTCTGGTAAGCCCCAAAAGTGAACGCCTGCTTCTGATTGCATTTCAGAATGGACAATGCTGCATAAAAGTAAGTCTCACTAACAACTTTTGTCCAAAATGTAAATGAATTCCTGTACAAAACTGGTGCAATCAAATGTATTTTTTCCTAAAAGAGAGGTGTTCAAGTTATAAATTAAACAAACTTGTTACTTTAGACTAGAATTGATTTTCCATATCAAGATAAGAATTCACTGCTAATAGTAGAGCGTGTATGACTAATAACTTCAAACCAGTTACAGAACAACCAATTTGGACATCTTTAGGAAATGCTGAAATTTATTTAGCCTTGGATGATTTATCCAATTCACTAAGAAAATCCAGCGGTTTATTACAAGATGTAAAATAGTGAAAATTACATAAATGATATAAATCCAAAACTCTCATTTTCAAAAGAAAATGGCTGGATGGGAGCGAGAACTGTGAGCTCAGTCCCCCAGCATCAGCTTGGGAAAGATGCTTCATGCTCCACACAGCATGCATCAGGGGCAGCTGTGTTTAAGAATTAGGTTTCAATATTATTCACAGTTTGTATTTGATCACCTTGCATCCGAAAAGCACAGAGGTTAAATGACAGATTTAAATTCCCGGTGGAGGCAGGATATGGCTGTGTCCCCAGCAGTACCGGGCAGGCTGATTTCCAGGACCATGCAGGCTGCTGCTGACAGCTGTCACTGCAAGTCTTCTGCAATAGAAATCTGACAAATTTTTGGCTTGGTCCCATCTCTCACACCCGACTACCAAGAAATCCTACATGACCACGTACCAGCTCCTAGGTCACTAAAATTAATTAAATTTTGTGCCTTTTAATTGTGACCGAGGAAGATTATGAATGTACAGCTACAGAAATATGCTCTCAGGAGCCATTTTAATCCACCTTCCAGCTCCAGAGAGGCTAAGCTATACCTAAACCAACCCCAACAGAAGTCAAAGTAACCAAAAAGCCTTCCAGCGCCAGAGACCCCCACGCTCCCCAGGTGATCCACGTCAGGGCTTTACTATCCTCACATCTGAAAAGCTCCTCCTAGCATCTCAGCTACGTCTTCCCAGCTCCCTTTCGCTAAGGCTCATGATCTTCATCCTTCTCACAGTAGACATGAGAATGGGTAATTCCCCTTCTCTTTGTGAGAGTCTTTTAGACATTTGTTATTTGTGTCCTCCTGTACTCGTCTACATCTTCAGGTAACCTCCTCGGACCTGCGGTCTTGCCAGGTTGTTCTTCTCTCCCCCCTCTGGGAGATGATTCCCTCAAAGTCTTCCCCATTTTCCATGTGCATTCCTCACTTATAATTACAATTTCAAAATCTTAAATCCAGTTGTCATTTACAGTGCTGTCTATCTTCCATTTCTTGCCAACTCACTTGAAAAGTTACTTCTCAAGCTGGGTCTAAGCTGCTCTATTCTTCTAATCCATTTTGCCTGATTTTTAGTTGGCTGCCACGGATAAAGCAGCATGAAAGTAAAATGTGTGATTGAAAGGTATCTTTCCTAAAAGCAGGGGATACAACCTGCTCTCAGCGTTTCACTGAGAGCTCTGCTCTGTTAGCATGCGTTATCTCTGCTGGAAGACAGTCAGATTGCTTTTCCAGGTGATTTGCTCCTGTGAGGGTTTCTTACTGCTAAGTCACAAAGAAATGGCAATGCTGGAGCCTGGTTTTCCCTGACAGACAACGCCTGTCTTGTAAAGTACCTTATTTCTGAGGTAGTTAGGAAAAGGGGAAAGTTTACTCAGTAGTGCCTATTTCAATATCAATTTTTATTCCAAATATTGTTTTCAGCCGTTTTCCAGTGATCAGCTGGAAATGTGAGACAATTCTGTATCTCATTTCACTGTGATTGTAGATGCACTTTTTGAATTCCCATGGGGTTTTTTTTTGCTTTTGTTTTCCAGTGAGAGAAGCAAAAGAAAAATCAGAGAATTTTAGAGGAGCATTGGCCTTCTTTTGCCTGGAAGACATGTAGCCAAACCTTGCTGCCCTTCCCAACCCAATGAAACCAAAGTTGTTTTCCACTTTAGTTAAAATAATACTATAGCCTCAGTACAGAAACCAGAGTTTTTTCTCTTCTTGGGATAAATTCAAATTTGGGTATATTTTCAAATTACAGAAAAGCAGACTTAATGATGGTACATCTAGGAGCACCTTTGGAAAGCATGGCAATAGTGCGCACATTTCTGTTTGCGTGATAAACATGAGCTTCTTTGCTTCTTAAATGAAGACTAGCAAACAAAGTGATTGCTACTCATCCAGCTAAGGAGGAGACAGGGTCTATACCTTGGACACATGTCTGAGGCATCGAGGACACGTGTGTTTCATGTTCATATGTCCTTATGTAATCATTGGAGGTAACACTGGAAACCATGTCCCTGCACGCAATATTCACCCACAGAGATAGTTTGGAGTAGCTCAGTGCTGGAATCACCTCCTGATTCAAGCATTTACCAAAGACCCCAGGTCATTTTTAGTCCCCATTTGGTGGGAACCGAGGAAAGGACAGTCTCCTCCAGGACACTGCCTGCTTCTGCAGTGGGGTTTTGCAGAGGCTCAAAGCAGCCAGTGTGCTCTGAAATGCCTCTGGGCCAGGCCTGGTGGGTGAAATAGCATGTGAACTCACCATCTGCCAAGGTGGTGGGTGTCCAGGAGTTGCTCCAGCCTCAGCCAGGAACACACCTGAGGGTGCTGGTCAGAGTTATGAGGAGAGACGATGATATGGATATCAGAGCATCCCAAAAGTGGGTGATAGAAGTGTGTGCATGAGTGTCTGAGGGGTAAAACATTTATAACTAAGCTGTATATACTGGCAGGTAGGCAGTGCTTATGCAAGTCCTTGTATGGAAAAAGTTTATATGCCAAAGAAAAAGATATTTTTTGTACCTTGCTCATTCATGCTCTGTTGAAAACTAGCCTTTATGTCTGTGGTTGCAAGGATGTGGGGAATAGAGGTCTGCCTCTGCCCCCCCATTTCTCTTCCTCATTCATGAAATTTATTCTGTTACTCTATATTGACAACAAAAGCCTATCCATGAACAAGCTTATCTGAGCCTCCAACAATTTCTTTTTCCTGCCCCCCATCCCTACAGTAGGTGTTACAGGCACAGACAGCTGTAAAGTGCTGAGGATTCCCTGGGCATGGGAGGCTGGTCCTTCCAGTGTCTCCACAAGTCTTATCAACAAAATAGTTAATATTTTCTAGGCTACCCAATAGGTTAGAGGGAAGAATCTATTTCTGGATCTCAGGGAGATCTTGAAGAGTAAGGCCTTGGCTATGCATCCTCATACTCCTGGAAAGTGCTGGCAGTCACCGTTCTGTCCTTTTAAAACAGTATAATGTCCTTTTTTTTTGCTTTCTGTCAGCAATTTTTTCAGGCTTGGTTAAGAAGATCCTTTTGCATGTGGACATGTTATACGAAGCTCTTCATTAAGTGGCTTTTATACAATAAATATAATGTAAACTTAGCAAAGAAGAATAAACCCAGACATTCTTCTGCTTATAGAAAATTTGAAGTGTTGGACAACATAGTTGCATGAAAAAAAGCAACTAATCTGGAACTACTTTTTGTTTCCCTAATGGTGAGCCACATGATAAAGTAGGTTTTGAAAATCTTTGGGAATTGTAGGTCAGATCCCTATCTAACTCCACTGCAGTCCCTGTGAGGGTCCCCTTGTCCACCAGCATGGGGGCTGATGCAGCAGAGGGAGGCTCAGGTGCCTCCAGGGTCCTGTCCTCTCTTCGGGGATGTGACGGCATCACCACGCGCATCCTTGTGCTGCCTGGAGGGTAGAGTTGGGTTTGGGGGCTCGGCACAGCCCTGTTGCTGTAAGGCGAATGTGAGGTGCTGCATTTTAAAAATGCAGGTATGGTGCCTGGTAGTGGGTGTTTTTCATCACAGCCTCCTACCTCTGCTGAGAACTGAGCAGGGGAACAAGGGAGCGCTCAAAATGGAGCGTAGGCATTGCTTGCTGCTATTTTTACTTGCATCATTACCAGCCTGCCTTGCTTGTCCTGCTGAGGTGTGCTGAGTACTTTGAATTAGCAGGAGGCTTGGTTGTGCAAAAGGCAGAATTACAAGTCACAGCACTTCCTACGAGCAAGCACCCGTAAGCGTCACTGTCGAGCAGGTTAAGGATGGTACTGCTGCTCGCATCCAGCTGCCAGAGCAGTACAGCAGTGCTAAGGGCCATTTTATTCTGACATGAATTTTTGAACTATAGTTCACGGTTCCTGAGAATTCTTTGGAATTTAAATAATTCCTAGCGATTTATGTGAGCGATCTGGGTTTGGGTGATACTTATGGTCTCTGCCAATCTTTGTTCCTCATCTTTGAGAATTGTTAGTAAAAATGTGGAAAAAACCCAGTCTCTGACTTATTTGATTTTTTCCCCATCTTTTACTTCAAAATCCCACCCAGGCCCTGTCATGTGCTGCCTGCTTTTGGACAATATTTCTAGCCAGAAACATCTGTCTGGAAATGTAAATGATGCCTACAGCTGAACGTTCAAACTATCCAGTGGGCCACCTCTGCCAGGTGCCTTCACCAGGTCTAAATCCAGTGGCAGCTCCTAGGGCTAAGGGCGAAACCTGCACAGAGGTGCCAGAATTGTGGCACGCACCCTTCGGCATCCTGCCCCTCGGGGATGTGCCGTGCCCGTCGCGTGCCTGGACTCCTTGCGGGGGGGGAAGATGGCCCCTGAAAGCATCTCAGAGCCACCCAGACAAATTGAAAGTTGCCCAGAGGAATAAGTAGGAAACGCCAGCAAGCAAGTAAATAGACTTTATTTGGCATGCTGTGTATAGTCCTGGTCTTCTGTGTTCATTAAAAGCCGAGTTAAACTGTAATAGCGGCAGAAAAGGGCTAGGATGCTCTGTTTCCCCTCATGAATTTCTTACTGCATGCTATTGGAGCGGCTTGGCTTGTTTTACGTAGGAAATGTAAGGCAGAGATGGGATGTGTTTGCTGCATTCGGCCACTGCAAGGGAGGAAGGAGATAAGCAGAAAGGACGAAGATATACACACTATGGGCACAAGAACAAGTGATGTAAGCTGACTATGAATAAAATTACACTGGGAAATAAAAGATTTCTAACATGCGATATAAATTCTGGAATAACTGTCAGCTGAATGCAGAAAGCACATCTGCTTTCAAAGCAGAATTTAAACAGTATATGAGAGGGATGAGATAAGGTAAGCACATAAGCTGCCTTACTTGCAATGACTTACGTGTTAGAATTTATTTTCCATGGGATAGTCTTAATCATGACGGAAGGAGCATGTCGCACGGGGCACATCGCTGGCTTCCCGTGGGACACTTTTAAAACCACACTTCTGTGCGTCAGGTGAGCATCTGAGTCTTCTGTTTGGATCAGCTGCCAGGCTCTGAGTAAAGCCCTGGGGCTGGTAGGACCTTGCAGACAAGGCAGGTGGGCAAGTGCCTGGTTTGAAAAATCCTCCTGTGGCTGAGATGGGACACAAATCTGAGCAGCTCAGTGGCATCAGGCTCTTTCTGGATGCGCACACACTCCCCAGAAGAAACGCGGCCGCCGTGGGGAGCGGGGAAGGGTGGAACGGCGGCTGGCGCAGGCGGGGAGGGCACCCGTGCCATGCATGGGATGGGGACGGGCACAGGCAGGCAGTGCCTCTGCTTTGGGGGGCACATCTGCTGCTCGGTCCTACATTCAAAAACCCATGAAGCCTTCGGGAGGCAGATATTTTTATTATTCCACACCGAATGTTCCAGATATTTCTGAGGCGGTGCAGCCAAAAAAGGTCTTTCCTTCACTTTCTGGTTGCTCCTCTGCTGACTACATTGGAAAAGCATCATCTGCGTAATAAAATCAGCTGAGCATCCCCGATCAAAATGGTGCCAGTGTTTGAAGTCTGGAGATGGTGGTCAGGTCTCCTGCCTCAGGGCGGTGCTGTTCAAACCTCTGCGGTTGTGGACCGTAACAGTATGAAACCATAAGTGCGTGTATAGCTCTTGCAGTATGTTTCATTCTTCAGCCAAATAAGATATAACCATTTCTTCTTTACATGCTTTTAAAGACCCTAATCCCTGCAGGAATAAAAAGAAATTATTTAGTAGAGTAATGTAAACACTTCATTATACAACCAGAGCTTTTATATTTGGGACAAAATATTTATGTTTTCTATCGGTAGGAAAATACATAACACACACCTGCCCATTATTAATCTTCTTTATGTTAAGAAAACCTTTCATTTATGGTTACCAAGTACATATTGTGTGATTAGGCTATTTTAAAATGTGATGAATGGAAATTTTACCTTTCTTCTGCCAATGAGGCAATTTTTTATACTCAGATGATATTTACATTATAAATAGCATAAGCCAACTGCATTAATGCTAATAGAATCATTTGTTATTGCTCTCTCAGCACTCCTTGTGAAAGCTGGCTTCATTGGATTTAAATCCAGCCGGAGCGTTTGCCCGAGAAGGTATTTGTGTGCCATTAACACCCCCCTCTGCGCAGGCATGGGGTGCCAGTGGCAAGGCATGTTTCCCTGTGTGTTAGCTTCACATGGAAACAAATCAGCGGTCTTTCACAACTTAAATGAGGCTATTTCTCCCCCTCCTCCCCTTGCTGATTTGAAATGCAGTTTTCGCATTAGTCTCGTGAATAAAGCTTGGAGGTACCTGTATTACATTTCCTTGACCATTTATATATATATCTCCGAATTTCCATGAAAGGTAAATCAGGACATCTGGCTCGCTGCAGTCACAACACTTCTCCTTTCCCCACTTCTTCATACCAACAGTATTTCCTAGGGAGAGCTCCAAGTCTGATGAGATGCTACGGTAGTCAGACAAACGCTGCTGGGCGATAGTGCGGAGTACGCTGCTAGCGTGATTAACTCACTGCAAGCTCTCTTCATCACAGAAATACATGTCTGCACTGAAACGCATTTCTGCACTCAACCCCTTCAGCAAACAAAAGACTAGTTACAGTACGAGGGCTGAAATTACCCTCTCTCGTAGTAGTTTCCACCAGTGCTTAAAGCCGTGTGACAGCCCTGATGTGAGTGGAGATATGGAAAATCCCAGTGCCGGACCTTGCTGTGGACCTCCAGCACTGTCCGGCACCATCCCCCGGCTCATGGGGAGTAGGAGGTTGCGAGCTTCAACTCCGCACGCTTTGCTTTCCTTCCCTTTGGGCAATAACACCGCACACAGACACAGAGCCACACGCACGTGGAGCTGCGTTAAACGCACTCCAAGGAGAGGCAATGGCCAGCAGCACTGCAGCTCATGCCAGGACCTCGGTGCGTGGTCGTCACTGGCCCCTGCTTGGCTTTTCCACGGGGGTACTGCTGGTGCAGAGCTGGGGAGGCACTAGCCCCACTTCGGGAGCAAGCTGTTCAATATTTTGTTTTTCCTCACTGTCGGATGTGTGGCCCCAGGCCTTATTTACTGAATGCTAGCCAAACCCTGCTCTCAAACACTAATTTCCTAATAGTTTGGGTTTTTTTTTCCCCTGTGGCATTCATTACCCCATAATGTGACTGCTTCACAAACATTAATTAACTTATCTCCACAACGCGCCTGCAGCAGCGGAGAGGCACCGCTGGCCTTGCTTCCAGCCCTTCTGAGGCACAGCGTGATGAACACCAGCAGCTACCTGCCAAGGGCTGGCCCGAGGCGAGCTCACGGCGGGGGCAGGAGGAGCGAGAAGGAAACTTCGGTGAATTTTGCTCAAGCGTGTATGTACTTAAGAGACCCCATAAAAACCTGAGGTAGTGCAGGATTGGCAAAATGCCGCCCTACCTGAAGTCAGAAGGAGATGTTCTAGCTGTGTGTTATTCTCTGTCCTTTCTGGCATGCCAAGGCACTGGGCTAGGACCATGGCTTCTGGTGCCCTGAGAATCAGCACCACAGTGAAACCAATGGGGACATCTCCATCCTCGTAACCCCTACAGCTTGCTCATCACTAGCATCAGAGCAGCTAGTTGGGTTACTGGTGGTAGCAGATGGCATCTCCATCGTCTGGAACAAGACCACAAACAATTGAGCAAAACCAAAACAGTGGATAGCTGAAATCCTAACTTTCTATTTTCGAGTATCTTGCTTTATTAACCAGTAGGGAAATAAACATGGAACAGCCGCTAGTCACAAAGGGAAGCGGCCATCTGCAACAGGGCCAGCATTTAAGATAGCAATGACTGCTGTAGACTCCCTGCAGCCATATTCTACCCCTATGGTTGATGGAGGCAGTTGGGCAGGTTGGGTTAGACACCTAGGCATGACCTGTGTGAACATGGCACTTTTATCCCCAGACTGCAGAGACCGAGGTGTGACCGCCCCAGGTTTTTGGAAGTCTGAGCAACTCAGTGCTTTCTGGTGTGGGAGACACTAAAACTTACCTTTGTGTCATAGCGGGCAGTTTGACTATGGTACGGTTTTATCAGAGACACGGAGCGAATGGTCATCTCTCTGTGAAGAGGATATGTATGAGGAATAACTGGAAGGACACCGCAAATGGAGAACAGCAACCCTGAAACCATCAAAACTGCGATGCTGCATTACTGCTCTGTAACACTCTGCTTACCAGAAATGGATACGCATCCTAGTTTTATGCAGCTTCTCACATTTCAACCCCAGATACTGCATTGCTTTTAATATTTGTTCTTCTGTGCATAGATGCTCAGTCACTGTCAGATTCTATTTGGACAGCATTATTTAGAAATGTAAGATTTCCCAAAAGATGGCATATGAAGTGTCTTGCTATGGTAATTGGTGGGTTTGCTCATTCCTAGATTACGGACGTCATAATTATTTCACATCATCTGCCTGCTAGTTGGAAAAAATCTGTTTACTTTTTTTTTGGGGAGGGAGGAAGGAGACCAGCTGCTTATTTATATATGTTGGTTTGTTATGCTGAGAAAAAGAGACATACAATAGCACAAAGTGTCCCGTTGCACGTTTTCTGTCTCCTCTTAGGGTATGCATTAGCTGCCACTAGAGATAATCACAGCTGTGTCCCTTCCAGGTGTTTCAAAATGTCTCCCTTAATATAGTTTATATACAAACAACATGCATTTCATAATCAATACCTTGACAAAATGTGTTTTAGGGTTTTGTTTCTGAATAAATGTTGCCATTATTTGAACACTGAATCAAACTTGCTGGGTTTTGCAGCTACATCACTAACCTGATTTGTACAGCTGCTAAAGTAAACTTGGAGAACTATATTAGCAAGCAGCACCTTAACCTCTTTCAGTTATTTTTTTTAGCTCCATTAGAGCAAGAGTAACAAAATACCTTTTAAGATGTTTTCTGTGTTCTCTACATCATAGTATTCAGTGGAGCTGAGATGAGTGTATGCGCACCATTATTCCATGGGATATTAGACTGCTTTGGGGGTAAGTTATGAGTAATGAAAAGTTCAGATAAATAAATCACATCCCACAAAATCCTCTCATTGTTCTACCAAGTTACTCTCTTCCAAAACCTCAGCTTGATTTCACGGTCACAACTGCAGTATCAAGGTATCTTCAAAGCAACAGTTTAATTTCTTTTGCAACTGCAGAAAATGACTTCTGCTTTTGTGCCGCTTTCCACCACCTCACAGTTACCTTCAGCACCCCAGTGCCCACAGTTCATCCAAAATCTTTGGGGCAAGGATCTTTTATCTAATATGTCTCTCATTAATCTGGTGTCCCTAGACACTAAGGTATCATTAATAAAATACCCATGCATGCAGTCAGGCTATGACAGGGATTTTTGAAGAGGCTGCTGGTGGTTGCAAGTACTTCTTTAAAACAAATCCTTGAGGATGTGCTGAAATCCATGAATTTTAACCTTATTGCCAACCTCCATCATCTGTCATTAAAACTGTACTTCATAGAAGCTCATTTGTCCAAATACTTCAGCTGTGGTTTTGATGTCTATTTTATCTCTGCCCAGTGAGCATAGCAAGCTTTAGAAGCTTAAAAAATAAGATTCTCAAAGACTTTTGGTGCTAGAGATAGGTAATGCTATCTCTTGGCATAAGATCTAATCGACTGTTTTGAAATGGTGCCATTCCTTGACACTATTTCAAGAGACCTGCTGGAGAAGCTCGTTTCTGCAGTGGTATATTTTGATGGCTGCAGCCTGCCCGTGGGGGGTGTGGGTGTTCAAAAGAAGCAAACAGGTAAAATACAGCACTGCAGTGTTAAAAAAGGGTCTCCTGGTCTCCCTCCCTTAACTTTGAAGCTGATGTGAGCTTGCTGTTGCCGTTGTGGAAATGCGGGTGGAAGAGAGCAGGTGTGTACGTTTCCAGACCACTCTTGTGGGAAAGAGGGAGCGTTTTCCAGACTCCCAGATCCAGTGGCTCTGCTCCATCATCCCAGACTGCCATCGGATCTGGGGGACAAAGGCTACGGGGAGCAGTCTGGGACCCATGGTGCTCTCCAATTCACTAATGGAGACCGTCGTGACCTCAGTCAGAGGAAGCTGGCCCAAAGCTCGCCCCTTCCTTCAGACACATCCCAAACAGCCTTTTTTGAGCTGCTCTAAGTAAGGCTTCAAGTTACAGCAGTGAATACCTCCAGCATGGACTCTCGTGGTCTGTGACCGGTGGCCAGGATCACTCAGGAGACACAGGAGAGGCTGAAGCAATGAAGACCAGCTCAAGCATGGAGGTGGAAATAGGACGGTGCCAGAAGACCACCCCATAGGACCCCAGGCAACAGACCAGCTGCCCTTAGAAAGGGTCTGGACTCTGGGTGTTGTGTTTTGGTTTCTTTTTTTCTTTTTTTTCCCCACCAACAAACTAGTTTGCATTTTTGCATGTATCAAGATGATTACAATATTCCTGCCTTCTGTCTTGGACCTTAATTATACTTTTCTTCTTCCTTTCAATCACTTGATTGAAATCAATTAATTTATTATTTATTTCTCTCAGATATTCAAAGGACATGTCTGTCAGAGTAGATAAAATGGAACCAGGGTACCGGATCAAATCCTGGCACAAGATTATCCATCACATTTAAACACGGGTAGAAGGTGAGGGAATTTAGGGAATGTAGTCCTCTGTGAATTCTACCAGGCCCCTGGAGCACAAGGCTGGAAAGTGACCTCTGATCACTTTTCTAACAAAAATATGGCCACTGAGCCCAAACTGGTCATTCTCAGTGCCTCCCTACGACTGGACTGGGGAGCTGGCCTGTTTGTGATCACTCCCACCATAAATATCCCATGTGGTTTTTGGACAACATCTTTGTATGTGGGTAGGTTCATTTCAGTGGTAGTTCAGCATGCTAGTGTTTTTGCAAATTTAAGAAGTGACCTTTCATCTTTGGGTGCCAATGTGCATTTTTGTAAGTAGACCTCTTAGCTCTAAAAATTGCAGTATTTCTTTCTGTGAAAATACTTCCTTATCTTCTGGTGGTCTTGTCTAGATGAAACACGTAAGCAAGCAGAGGTACTGCAGCAATAGGAGGCTCCGTTGCATGAGTAACATCAGCTTAATTGATTTATGAGTGCCAAGATCATGGACAACTCTTTTCAGATGCTATCTACATGTCCTGTGTTTCAGTGCAGTGAGGTAGAGAGGATCTGGGATATCAAATGTTGTAAATCAGGCAAATCTAAGCAGATTTACACAAGTTCACCATTTGGGTGAAGGCCATCAGAGTCATGTTATGGTCCCACAAAAGCTGTGCAGGCAGAACCGAGGAGGTGACGTGGGGCTGGGAGCCCTGAGAGACAGTGCAGGACAGGACCCATCAAAGGGAATCTTTGTCAAATGGCAGCCTGGCAGGCTGTACAGCTGGTGTCTTCAGTAACTCAGCTGTTAAGTTATAGGTAATCATTGATCTAAAATGTGTTTTCAGTAAGTCTATACACCTATCTAATACAGGCTCAAGCAATTTAACTGTACCCCACATCAGTACCTGACTGGTGCAACCGAACCTGCCCAGGCACGCCGCACTGGGAAAGGGTTTGGGATGACATGTCACTGAGGTAAGAGGCAACAAGTGAAAGGGAAATTAACTTTTATTCAAAGCCAACTTTAATTTGTTAAAAATAACGCAGGTTTTAAGTTCTTAAGGCTCCCAGGGTGTTTAATATATTTTGAATGCATAATGATGAATTAACATTCCAAGACTTTCCCTTTCTCATATTGATGTGGGTCTGAGGGGAGATAAAAAGTTGGATTTGATGTCATTGTTATGTAATTAGACTTCTTTGGACTTTCATTAGCCAGTGCAATTGCTCCCTTGGACCTGTCCATGTAGCGTGATTTGTAATTCAGCACAGAATAGGTTTCCTTGGCTTCACGTAATTGCTCAAATTTTTATTTGTCAACTGTTGTAAATGACAAGCATTTTCAGTTCTGCATAGACAGGCAAATGCTGCTTAAAATAACCCACATCCTGCAATTCTTCCCTCAGGAGCTTATCCATGAACATTTTCAGTGTACCGATTAATGAGACCAAGCTTCCCCCTCCCACTCACCTGATTTAAATATTTAAAGGAATACTAGACAAATTTGGATTGTCTAGTGTGTACTAGACATGCTTTTCTCTGTATTAGCTGACTCTTGCTCATCTTCATAAAAGAAGGAGAGGAAAGCTCAATAAATCAGAAGTCTGATACTGTCTAAATCAAGAATGGTCTCTTCTGTTGAAGGAGAAAAACATTAATACATGGCAGATAGATAGGTATCAGTTTGGATCAAATATTATGAAACAAGCAGTGAAATAGGCAGCAAGGTTATTATACTGTGTAAGTTAAAGAAGCATCTGTTGCAACTGGATTTTAAAAAAAATAATAATTGTGTCTGCCAAAACGGTAATAGTCTGTGGTTCAGGTGGAAAACGGGAAGTCCCAGGGTGAGAATTTAGGGCTCTTTGCATGAAATATGTTAACCGCACCATTCGTACGGGATAAGCATGCCTGACATTCGGTAACGGGATGTTATGGCAGGCATCAGGCACTGACCATTTCAGCTGCTCATACGTGTATCACAGATTCTTCTTGTCAAAGTCGATGGTCTTTCTTCATCTGCTCATCATTTTTGATACCAACTGTGCTCTTTAACACAGGACTAATCTATATATTCCTAGGAAAGGTATAAAATTTATGAGAGTGCTGAGTGAACTGCATCCAAATGGGCCACTGTGAGGCTAATAGATAATAAAGAAAAACAATTCCCTACAACGATGATTTAGGAATCCTGATTTTCGTATATACGGTCATGAAATCAATGGGCAGATGTGTGCTACGCTCAACACATGTAAGCAGGTGTGTTTGGGAAGGCATGAATACAGTGAACAGTGAACATGAATACAAGGAACAATGACTTTTGTTATAAGTACAGCTCCCGCAAATATATATCCATATACTGACTTTAAACTACCTTTAAATGTATGTGCCTCTGCATCCTCTACAACCTTCAGCCTCATGAAACTCACTGTGACCCACCGTCCCTTCATGAAGCTGTGAAATAGTGTCACCAATGTTTTGGAAATGGGGAAGAGGGATGCTGAGGACTGAGTTCTCAGAGGCAAGCTGGAGCCAAAACACAACCGATGTCCATGCCAGCAGCACCCACGTCATGCCCCATGTTGCACACCAAGTCTCCAACAAAGCTCAGGAACGACCAAGAGCCTCCCGAAGCCAAAAGCACCTCCTCAGCAGAATGGAAACTGCTTGGCAAGTCTTCCTCTGCTACGCTCGCAAGCAGATAGTACGGCTTTGCCCCAGCCCAGGAAACCCATGTGTGAGGATGGGCTGGGTCTGAGGGTGGGCTCCAGCCCCTTTGCACTGGCCAAGTCAAAAGAAGTGAGGGTGGAGAAGCAATCGCTACAGAAAATGAGAACTAGGCTTTCAAATCGGAAAACTCTTCCTGTGTGTTTTTTTTGTTTTTTTTTTTTTTAAATATGCTTTTAGTACCTCTAGTTAGATTATGGGAACTTTAGTAAGAGCTTTAAATCCTACAATTTTCCTCTGACTTTTTATTTTCCTGCTAAGAAAAAAAGTGGTGTGTGGGAAGAAATGCTGACCTGAGATGTTTCTGATGGAGTCAGTGGTGTCCAGGAGCAGGATGCAGCTGCTCAACCACAGCATAATTATTCTCTCTATCAAGAGAAAACCCTGATCAGACAGTATTAACTGAGGAGGGAAAGTTTAAAACTCTGCTGATAAAAGTTGAGTGGGAACGAGACAAGCTGCTTGGACAGGATGTCCCCCGTGGAAGAGGGCACATCAGATGACAGTGACATCCAGATCTTGCTGCTCATCCCTGGGGCTTTTCATCTCCCCAGATATCACTCTGCAGTGGCTCCTGAGGTCTCTGGGGCAGGAGTGGGTGGCGGGAGGACCACGGGCAATGTGGGTTTTGATGCCAGTGAGCTGAATATGGAAGTGAAGGTATTAATAATGGTCCTACCAGGTTTGGGAGCTTGAGGTGAGAACCTCTACCTGTTACTGTGGCTGATGTGGCACTGAGCCTTTGCCATCCGCTGGCTGGCAAAGGCACTGAAACAGGTGGGAGGAGGAAAAGTGAAGGGAGACAGGAAGGTGAGAAGAAAAGGTCAGGAGAGGTTCATTGAGAGGAGGTGGACGGCAAGCAACTGAGCAATATGGACATGAATGAGCAGGCAAAGCAACCGAGCCACATGCGTGCAGTGTGCCCGGTACGGCTCCCATCCTTCCAGGTCAAGAGGGGTTTCTCTGACTAATGATTTCACCAGCACGTGAGGGAGATGCTAAAGAACTTTCTCCTTAATCCACAAGCAAGGCACAAATACTTTCTGATGGAAAACGATATTAAAATTGTTGATTTTTACAGAAAAAAATAACATCCATTAATCAGACAAATGGCACACTCAGGAATTGAGCAGTGTGGGAGAGCAAATTGATTGCAGGAGTAGTCTGTTCCCCCTTCACTCAGCATTTCAAATCGTACATAATACCCAGCTTTATATTTGCCGGCCCTTTAAGTTGGAATTGAAATGCAATTAAAATAGCACTTGAGAGAGCTATACATTTTAATTAATGGCCTGCATTGCTGAGAAGTTGGAAAACAAAGAGACCATTGCCCACTTGCAATGAGTAAATCAAGACAGATGCATTCCTGGGTGTCCATACATCAATATGACGACATAATCGAGTAAAGTGAGAAACCCATCTCTGCTGTAATATCACCCGTTTTGCTTCAGAAATTTAGCCCAACGGGTGCGTATGATAAGCTGAGCACCAGCCAAACAGCCTCAGTTTTTAAAAATGGGACAAAATATATCTAAGGGGATGCAATTTTCCCACAGGTCTCCAAACCCAAGAGGAGCCCCCCGTGAGACTCAGCCCACCGAACGCCCCTCCCCGCCAAGCTGCCTCTCCTTTCGGTTTCCAGCTCCCAAACCTCTTGCCCTGAGCTGTCAAATTGGTGGCTCAGATGCAGCAATCACAGCCTGGGGGGGTGGGGTGACACCTACGAGTGGTGTGAGAAAGGTGTGAACCCCCGTGATGTAAAGTCTGGGATTTGCTCCAGCTCTACAAGCTTGTTGGAGCCTGGACCAGCGTTTGCTTTTCCCCTACAAGCACAGACACTGGTGGAGACTGCTCCCATGGACAGCTTGGATGCAGCACTCCTCTTTTGGAGGGTACCCAAGTTATACAGTGTACGTAAATATATATATTTATGCCAAAGACTGGTAGCAGGCAGCTTTGCAAGCATAGATGCAGCCTTTCTCTCTCAGTCCCTAAGTGCATGAATATTTTACTTGATGATCATCCCGTACATAGCATCTACCTGGAAACATATCGACATACCGCAAAACAAATAACGCCATTAAATTTTGCTAAATGAATAGCAAAATGGGAAGTGGTTCACGTGATGTAAGTCACAGAGAGTTTAAAGAGTAGGGATATCCACCCACACATCACACACCAGTTATGAGTTTGGCTAAAGAGCAGGGGCTACATAGAAGAGATTTCTTCAGCCCTTTAAAAGGAGAAAACCAACGTGAACCAAACCAGAAAAGGTCAAACTCTTAGTAAGAGCAGAAACTGAAATGAGAGACTGGGAAAAAAGCAAACCTAGAAATCATTTTAAAGCACATTTAGAGACCTTAAAATTACAGACCACAGAGGTAACAATCTTCAGAGTACAGCATTTTTTTAGGAAATCAGTCTGTCCTGGACTAGGGAAACTCCAGGGAAAAATGGCAAAAGAAAGGCGCTTATGAAGCAGGATGACAGAGGAAAGTGGCTGTTGTCAGTATGAGATAATGAGCCTTAACAGAAGTAAGTTGAGCTGCCCTGTCCCCTTGTTCATTTCTCAGTTAAATCTGACCATTTTGGAGAAGACGTGGACAACCTGTGGGGTATAATCTAACAGCAGGCTCCAATCTAGGCACCCTCAGCTAAACGCAGAAAGGATTGGGATAGAGAAGTGAGAAAGTCTCACTTAACAAGTCAGTGGTCCTGCTGCTTTAACCAGTTTTGGTCACCTCACCTTAAAACACGTGAGGCTGAAACCAATGGGCTCCAGAGGGTGGTCAACAAACAAGCGAACACAGGGAAAAGCTCTTCTTGCTTCCACCTCGAGTGGAGGTAGCTGAAGGCTTTCCATTCATCTTGAAAGGGCAGTTTGGCTGTTGACACTTGTTCTATGTCATGGAGGGCTGCAAATCACAAATTGACTTGCCATGCACCTTTGCAGAAGTACGTCCTCCTGTGAGCAGCCTCCTGAGACAGACACCAGCGCAGATCAGCCCGCTGCCATAGCCAGGCACAGCAAGGGTTTGCTTCTGCGGCCTTTGGCAAGATTGTACACTGACAGAAACCAGCTCAGAGAAGAAACTGCAATGCTCCGGATATAAGGAAATGTTCAAAAGCTACCAAGAACAGCTAATATTCTTTATTTTATATCCATTGGTTGAGAGGTATGGATTTTATGGTGAGTGAGTATGGAATATCTGCTTCTCTCCTCCACCACGAAGCTACAAAATCAGGTTTTGTTTGTGTCTGTCCTCTTCCTTTTTTCCCCTCTTGGGAACACCCAGAGAGCAAGTTGCCAATGTTGGCTGATGGGATCACTGACTCTTCCTGTGGCCACTGCTTCTTCAGTTGGTTTACACCATGTTACTGAGCAACCCAGTCCAGTCAACCCATTCAGCACATGCATCTACAACGCAGTGTCAGAGGGGCCATGGGCAGACATAAGCATCCCTCTGCCTGCTCTGCACATTTTGACTGGGCAGGAGACACAGATCTACATGTCCAGATCAAGGAAGTCCTTGGCACACGTATGTGTGCAGAAGGGGAGTTGCATGTGCGTGGATCGGGGGGATTGGGGAGAAAGAAAAAGCAGGGTTTTTGCAGCCTGGCTTCTATCACCTCTGCCTTTTCATTAAATATGGTTGGAAATATTTCTCAAGCGGAGAACAGTTGATTGTTTATTTTGTTTATTTTTTTCTCAGCATTTAATAGCTCTTTTTAAATGTATCACCAAGGTTTTCTAGCAACTGGCAGTCATAGCAACGTGCACTCACTTCAGAGTGCATGATTTATCCCTGAGATCAGAGGAAGGTGGGTGGCCCTTAATCCACACCTGCGTATTTGCTGGGGAAACAGCAAAGCTGAAGTACTTCATCTTCTGGGAAGTCTGCTTTAGTGTGCAGATCTCCTCCTGGCAGCATCTTAGCAGAAATTGGAATATCATATTGTCACTCTGACTTGTGAAATGAAGCCCAAACAGGCCCCTTACCAGCCCCATTTTTTTTCCTGAGGTATCAAAATGGGGATGGGGAAGATGCACATGGAAGGTTACTAGCGGCTGAAGCAAAGGGACCTGATTAGAGTCCTAGGTAAGTGCACTGAAGTGAAGGCCGGGAAATTGGATGAAACAAAAAGTCACTGTGTAAATATTAAAATAACTTTATAAAAAATGATGAACCACATATTTAGGGTTATGCTGTATTTCGAACTTTGATTTACTCACACAGTTATGTTTTAATTGCCAGCATTTATAGTGAGACAAACCAAACATAGTCAATCTGAGCCCCTAAATCTACATACTATCATTGATGTCAAGGAAAAAATCCTCTTCTCTAATGATCAAAGACTGAAGATGAACTTGAACTTTCCAAGAACCTGAGGTAGAGTTTGAAAAAGAAGTTGTAATGAAAATGGCATGAGCCTTTGGATCAAGTATCCAAGATGACATACTAAAAATAAAGGAGGATATCTCCCCTTCTTTTGTCATCTCTCCGTACCACTGTGGGCGCACAGATCTCACCCCTTTCCACCTCAGAGCACCTTCCCACTGGCCACACGTTCACTGCTTTCGTCCTGCCTATTCTGCAGGCGAAAACCATAAAAACAAGTCGGTGGTGTAACTGGTAAACAAATGGCAAGTTCACCCAGCTGGCATGCTAGAGAAGTGGGAAAATTGCATTATCCTGAACTAAAAGTGGATAAAATCCACTCATCTACAGTTACCCTTGACTATACCTTTGTTTTATCTTTGAGTTTTGAATCCAGTTTGCAGGCGCATTCAAGCAAAGCATTTGCAATGGGACGTAATTGGGAACAAGCTAAATATGTGTGTGTGTGTGTGAATCCCAGAGAAGCTACTGGAGGATCTTCACTGTTGGCAATTTAGCATTTAACAGCTTTCCTTAAGATGTACACCGCATTTTCTGGCCTCAAGTCCTTGCAGCGCTCCCTCATCCATGCCCATAATCAGCACTGGTTATTTTTGCCACTGTTACCTCCAGCCCTCTCAGGTACTCTCCCCATGGGTGTATTCCTCAAAGGAGGCTCTGGCACAGATATAGCACATGTACTGGAAAAGCTGTTTCACACGTACGTCTGTGGAGGAAACAAAACACACACCTAAAGCTACTTGTAGCTATTCATCGGATTTTGCTAATTAAAAATGAGAAGAGTCAATTTTTTTTCAGGAATCCATCTCTCTTTTTTGTTTGTAAAGCCAGGAAGTTTGAGTGCCCAATCTTTAAAGATAAGCTTTCAGAGGAAAAAACAGGACCAAAAACTTGAGCTTCTCAGCATTCAAGAACTGGCACAAAATAGAAAGCCATAGGTAGGCTCAACTGGGAGGATAGTGACCCAAAACGTTTGCTTGCCTCTCCACTGCAGCCTTTCCGTGACTAAAGCCACTCGTGGTTATAAGGCACTATGGATTGGATCCAGCCTCAGGAAATCCCAATGCTATTGACTGATTTCTGGTAGGAGAGGATAGAGGGGGATACCCAAAACATGCCCTCTTTTTATATACCTTCCCTACAGACGTGCTGTCTCCTGACAGAACCCAGGCACTGACCTAGGTGGACCTTTCTCTGGTCTTTGCCATGGTCCCCTCTGGTGCAGCAGTCCCTGTGTTGCTGTAACAACTCCCAGATTTTCTTCTGGCTGCCTCCAAAAGTGGCACCCGCTCTCCTAGATGTTGCATGCGAGTCTATGTTTGTCTCGGGTTTGTCTTCCTGTTTGCTAAGAAGGGTTTCAGGGGTGCAGGCCAGCCTTCTGCCGCCCACCAGGACCTTTGGGCTCGGTGCCCATGACCCATGGCCATGGGCAGATGCGACCCAGAACTTCGGTGTACCGCAGGTTAATGGCGTGGAAGCCGGGGCTTGGGCTGCCCCCAGAAAATTGGGACATCCAGGAAAAGAAGAGAAAAAGGACTCCAGGATGGAGGAAGCAACACCCTGCAGGACTGACCCACTGCTGGGGCCAAGGGTCCCTTTGCAGGACCCTGAACTACCTTGATAACACCTGAGGTTTCCCCATGGGGCAGCTCAGGGGCTGAACAGGTTAACTGGGGGAAAAAAACACATTAGATCTTTAAAGACAGTATTGGTGGGCAGCCCTGTGCTGTGTAATAGAAAGAAAACCCAGCACACGGCTGGGTAATCCTGTGATATTTTGAAGAAATCGTGCCCCCTGCTGATTTAATTAGATTTTTTTTTTAGCCTCGGCCCTAAACCTGGAGAGAACATTCAAACATACTGATTAGTGTTCAAGGTCAATAACTCAGATGTCCTGCTGGATAGTAAAAATCTTCTCTTTCAATCCTGAAATAAGATGCTTATTATTGATTTTTTGGAAGCAGAAGGCAAAAGATGAATGGTTTATCCTTGCAGGGCCAGCCTTTCTGAGACCATGCCTAGCATTTTACATGCCCTTTGCAGCATTTAATGGGGAAATAAAAGCCTGGAATAATAATACGAACAGAAATTTGTGACTAGGGGATTCACTGGGTTTATAAAACCTCCATGAGTGTTTGTGACTTCTCTGCATGGCAAAATCATCTCATTTCCCAGCCTGCCTACAAAGGACAATCATGCCCATTTAAAATGGTCACGAGTGATCAGCACAATAAAAATAAATTGCTGTGGAACAGAAATCACTGCTATTTTACGCGATTTTTTTTTTATACCCCAATATCTAAGATCAATTCTCTCAATGGTCAGCAGTATTAAAAAAAAAAAGCATGTTTTTTAGAAAACCTCAGCTGTGTCAAACCAGCTAGCGTGGAGATCACCCCCAAAGATTCTGTCCTTGCAGGCTGGGCAACAAAAGCAGGAAAAAAAGAAAGCAGACCCAGCCGTGTGCTGCCGTGGGAAGGTGAACTGGGCTCCCAGCCAGTCCCACACTCCCGTCCCGCAGTGGGGCTGGATGTGGGCTCACGCTCCCCACCTTGCTCCCTGGGAAAGGGCCACCAAACCCCCGTTTCCCGTTGCCCCATTTCCATCTGGCGGTTTGGGGGTCGCTGGGGCTGTGGTACACACATGTTCCTGCTGGATTTAAGCTCGTCCAATATTTCTTTGCCCTAAAATCCTCCTTTCTGTGCTTTCCGGTCCTGTTTGTGCTCTGCTATTGTTAAAGCCACTCTCAGTGACATTTTCTTTTGGCTTCCCTCTCCCAGTCGCTAGACCGCAAACTTGCCTTCACTGGAAGGGCATCGACTACCCTCTAGTGGATATTTTTGGAAAATATAGCTCAGCTCTTTATCGGTCTCCGGAGACTCAGCAGCAGCTCTCTGGAAAGCCTTGTGTTTGTAGTTAAGATACACAAGGGATGGATTACAGTAAGTACAGCACATGCTAACAGTTGCAAACTCTTACAAGAGCTCCTTCTCTTTAGTTAAATCAAACATGAAGGGCAAACAAGATTAAAAATCAATACTTCAGAGAGAAACTGCTCGAGTTTTTTGAACTAGTAGGTGTGTACAAAGGCAAAAATACCTGTAAGGAAAAATCAATCTGCCGATAACGTTCATTTTCAGTTTTTGGAATAGCTTGGGATGGCATTGGGCCCCCAACTTATGGCACCTAAGGACAGGCTGGAAATTATGGCAGGGAGCTCCTGGGAGGAGCAAGGATATATCCTCATGATTGGCCTTCTTACCCTTTATTTATTAGCTTTATTAATCATCTATTTTTTAAAAAATTAGCTAATACATTTGTTCTTTGCTTCCTGTGAACCGTAGGTGGTGGGTTAGCCTTTGCAGACAGACAAAATCCCACCCAGTCACTTACTCACTCCCTCCTCAGAAAATGGGATGAAAAAGGTCTTGTGTCAAGGTAAGGACAGGGAGCTCACTTGCCAGTTACCATCACAGGCAAACCAGACTTGATTGGGAGAAAGAATATTTTAATTTGTTGCCAGTTAAAATAGATTCAGATAGTGACAAAGACAAACATTAAAATGATACCCTTCTTCTTCCCCTTTTCCTAGGTTCAGTTTCGTTCTCCTCTACCTCCCCCTCCCCCCAGGTTGCACAGGAGGACAGGGAATGGGAGCCGGAGTTGATCCAGATCAGCTCCTCTCTGCTGCTCCTTCCTCTTCATGCTTTCTCCCCTGCTGTAGCATGGGGTGCTCCATAGGCTGCAGTCCTTCAGGATCAACCTGCTCCAGCGTGGGTCTTCAACAGCACGGTGGATATCTGCTCCAGTCCTGGAGTACCTCCTCCTCTGCCCCTTCCTTCTCCTCCTCCCACCGTGGTGGCCCCTCTGCTGTTTCTCACTTTTCCCCCTCTCTTCTGCCCGTCCAGTGTTCCCTGCCCTTTCTGATAACACTTACCAATAACGTTTTCACCAAAGTGTTGTATGGTACTGAACCAAAAACTAACAGAAAACCAAATATCTGCCTACATAGAGTACAGAAATAGTCTCCGTGCAGAAAAACCCTCCGTGCCTTTCTCCTCTTCATCACAGCGAGCAGCATTAGTTTCTGTTCCTGTCACGTATTGGTCCAATCCCTCTGTCAGCAGTCTCATTGGTTCACCTTGGGCTGATGTCAGACTAAATGTCATACAATTATCAGGCTCAGCTTTATACCTTTTTAACAATAGCTTGATGCTAATACTCTGTAAGGCTTCAGGAATTTCCCTGGTAGACCAGGTTGTATTCAAGATTAAGATGAGTGGGCCAATTATGTCCTAGGCAGATCTTCCAAGCCTCCTGAGTATGCAGCAAGACATATCTATTTATGTCTAACACAGATTTTTAATGTCCTCACTTATAACTTAGCAGCTCACAAATATGAATTCTGTCATTTTGCTCAAATATACCATCCTGCATCTTTCTAAATGCATAACAGAAATATTTATCTGTCTTTACCTTTTCTCCCCCATCTCCTTAGTAGGGAGTTGCTGCAGCTGCTGCCTGCTGTTTTTCAGGGACATCTGTCGGGCTTTGCCCTTTGTGTGTCTCATTTCTCTCCTGGACCACAAGCTCCATGCTGGTCTGCTGGATATTTAATAAAAAATACAGTACCTCTGCCAACTTAAAAGGCTTCTGGACCTCTCCTGGTGGTATGTTGTAAGATCACCTCCTTTTTTAATGTCCTTTCTTGTGGAGCTTTTGGCCGTGGCTCCTGAAGCTGGACCTCATGCACCATTCTTACGCCAAATGTTGGTCACTATTGAAGGTTCAATTTCTGAACCACCCCAATGGGAGGAGTTTTGCTTTTTGCTGGGACTCACCATTATTTCCAGAAGGTAGCTGGCTGTCCATTTGTCATGATTTAAGAGAAAAACAGACTCTATATATATACACGTGGGTAAAAGATGGGCCAGTTCAGCCTTGAACCCTCTCTCTAACCTCCTCTTTCAGATCTTCCATAGTCCAGCCTCTCCACTAACAGCTGAGACACCTCCAGCCTCCCTCTGCCCTGTCTCTAGGTTGGTCAAGGTTTCCGAAGGGTGAGTGTTTGCGAGGACACGTTTCCAGTAATGGGCAGGGGTCATCTGAGGAGCTTCTCAGTCATTGGAAATTGGCCCTGACCTGAGCAGGGGTTTGGACCAGAAGATCCCCAGAGAGACCTCTCAGGCTAAGTTGTTCTGTAACTCTACATAAAAAATACAGCATATCACATAGTAAGATAGGTGAAAGTAATAAAAAGAGACAAGGGTGGTGTACTGGATGAGATACAAGATGTACCTCAATTACATAATTGAAAAAGAAATTCAGCTTTTTAAAAATTTTATTTCCTGAAGTAAAAATCTCCAGGAAGTGTGTAACCATTTTTTAGTTTTATATTCCCTAATCCCATGATTTTCTAATTGCTTTGAAGCTTTTCCATTGATGTCAGGCTGCGGTGCTACCGCCCAGGGATGTACCCAACACCCCGATGACGTACATTTTCCTTGTTGGCTCCTCTGTTAGGAAGAACCTGTGCTCTCCGGTGAATGAGGCAGTGATAACACCGCTGTTTTGAAAGCGATGAGTCACCTCGGTTTACTAATAATATGTTCAAAATATGTGTCATTTCTGGCTGTGTTTTAGCCAGGGCTGTGAGACACCTACCAGACAGCGTGGGACCACAGGAAGAAGTTAACCAGCATCAGCAAATGCTAAAAGTGGTTTTCCAACGACCCGGCCCCTGTGGCACACGCAGCCTTGGCTTTCCAGACACGCTCTGCGAGTGTGCATCTACCACACAGGAGGCTTGTACGCCCTCTCCACAGTCAGCGAGTCCATGGGTTTGGCTTTGAAAGTTTGGTGGTGGATAAGAGAGGATTAATTTTTCCCCTTTCACTTACTCAACAGGCTTCAGAGAGTTTTCGACAGCATTGGAAAGCAGAGTATATTGGGTTTGCATGGCAAGGTTTTGGAAGCGGGAGGGCAGCAGGGGTGGCTTCTGTGAGGAGATACCAGAAGCTGACCCCATGTCGGACAGAGCCTGTTCCAGCCAGCTCCAAGACAGGCCTACTGCTGGCCAAGAGCAACCCCATCAGCGATGGTGGTAGCGCCTCTGGGATAATGTATCTCAGAAGGGGAAAAAACTGCTGGCGAAACAGCAGACGGAGAGAGGAGTGAGAACATGTGAGAGGAACAACTCTGCAGACACCAAGGTCAGTGCAGAAGGAGGGGGAGGAGGGGGTCCAGGCACCGGAGCAGAGATTCCCCTGCAGCCCCTGGAGAAGACCATGGTGAGGCAGGCTGTCCCCCTGCAGCCCATGGAGGATGATGGTGGAGCAGATATCCACCTGCAGCCCATGGAGGACCCCATGGTCCCGGAGCAGGTGGATGCCCAAAGGAGGCTGTGACCCTGTGGGAAGCCCACATGGGAACAAGCTGCTGGCAGGACCTGTGGCCCCGTGGAGAGCAGAGCCCATGCTGGAGCAGGTTTGCTGGTAGGACTTGTGACCCTGTGGGGGACCCACGCTGGAGCAGTTGGTGGAGGATGGTCTCCCATGGGAGGGACCCCAGGCTGGAGCAGGGGAAGAGTGTGAGGAGTCCTCCCCCTGAGGGGGAAGGTGTGGCAGAGACAACGTGTGATGAACTGCCCACCACCCCCATTCCCCATCGCCCTGTGCTGTTCAGGGGGAGGAGGGAGAGAAATCAGGAGCAACATTTAATCTGATTCTTCTCAGAGAGGTGGAGTGAGGGGAAGGTGTTTTAAGATTTGGTTTTATTTCTCGTTGTCCTACTCTGGTGTTAATTGGCAATAAATTAAATTAATTTTCCCAAGTTGAGTCTGTTTTGCCTGTGATGGTAATTGGTGCATGATCTCTCCCTGTCCTTATCTCAACCCTTTTGTCGTATTTTCTCTCCCCTGCCCAGCTGAGGAGGGCAGTGACAGAGCGGCTTTGGTGGGCACTGGGCCTCCAGCTAAGGTCAACCCAGCACACAGGGATGTGCCAGCTCAAGCGTCAGTCAGTCTGTTTTACAGAGCAAGCAGGTTTGTTTCCGCATGATTTCAAGCGCAAGAAACACGTATAGCAAAAAATAAATTGGCTTAGCCAGCACTTCAAAGGGCGTGAGCTGCCGCCCATGGTAATTTCAATGATACCTGCCACTTTCCCCTTTGCAAAAGGCTGCTGGAGTGATTCACGTGCTTGTCTACCGACGTTCATGGCTTCTTAAACCACATCACTTTTTTGTCTTGGACCCAAAATGTTCAAATGATTTTTAAAAACAGTTTTTGGTTGGGTTTTTTTTTTGGTGTTCACAGAGCCTTCTTTTGTAAGAGAGGTGTTCCCGGCCAGCGCCCCAAGCAACAGGGATGGCAATGGGAAGTCGCCCTCCTCCCCTGCCTTACTCACCTCGCTCACGCTTGCTTTTCCCCGCAGCCGCTCCCCGTGGAGGGACGGCGACGTGTCCTCTCGAGAGCTGAGACACCCCGGCACCACAACTCTCCGGCTCTCCCCGGCAAAGGGGACCTCGTTTTTTTCTGATTAGGCTACAAAGTTGTAATGCTGATGTGCAGCCGGGCTGCAACGTTACTGTGCTGATCCAAGCAGAAAGCCAAGACGTGTGGGCACCTCCTCCTCCCGCTTTATTGCCGGATGTGGGAATGCTGGGGGTGCAGCAGCATCGTGCTTCCATACAGTCCTCTTTTTTTTGTGCTGGATCCCCCCGCGCCAGCCCAGCCACTCAACGGTTCAATGAACCTTCAAAATCTTTCCTAAAAAGCATTAGATTTTTTATTTTTTTTTTAAATACAGCATCGATGGCAATGACCACTTTTTAAGAGGAACAAGTTGCCCTGAATCTCTCCAGCCCTGCATGGTGGGTGGGCACCACGCTCAGCAACGCTTTCCCGACGCCTGTGGTGACTGATCCACTCGGCAAAGCAGCTCTTCTGGTTACGTTCAGCTCCTTAATCCTTTTTCTCTCCCTTTCCAGAAGTCACAACTTTTCTGTTTGCACTTCCATTGCATCATCACCCCCACACACACCTCCCCCCCCCAGCTGCCCTGCATTTTTCTGCCTCACAGCATGTAATTAATCAGCTCCGGTTTGTAATAAAATATGACGCCCATTTAATAGACTGAGTCACGGGTAGAGCCAAGCAAAATTAGCCAATGGGAAGGACGGCCGGGGAGATAACGCGGGGCTGTCGGCAGGCGCGGGGCAGGCCTGCCTCACGGCCAGCGCTCCGCAGCGGCATCCTGGGCGACACCAGGACCAAACCTGCTCGTGTTTCCTCGTCGCTTGGCGATGTTTTGGCACCTTTTCCTGCCTTACCCAGCGCTTCTGCGGCGGGAGCCAGATCGGTCAATCCTTTCCATAAGCGATGGGCACGAGCGGAGGGTTAGGCTGGGAACCGGGAAACAAACAGAACGGGGGGAGCGGAGAGGTGGCTGCCACCCCCGCGGGGACACGAGGCCTCCGACCAAGGGGACGAGCCTTTTTGGGGAGGGGGGGTCACCAGCCTGGTCCCCGAGCTGTTGCTGGCATTTCAAATGTTGTGTGGATTCCTATTCATAGCATTTTTCGTTGCCGGCTGTGGCACAGTCACATCGTTAGTCTTCATTAGGGGGTGATAAAACACACATGTAAACCCCACATTAAAACCAGCTGATCACCAGCACTGTGCTTTACCAGCTCTGGAATCACAAGACAGAACAGTTCTGTGGCCTTATTTAAAAAAAAAAATAATAATCAGAGCTCATCAGAGCTAACGAAGAGTTGTCCTTATGGGGCTGACAAAGGCTTTAGGGCTTGTATACAGCTAAATTGGCGTATTAGGGACCGCTCCTTAGTAACACCAGGAAGATGGTGGGGGTTTGTACAACTTACTTTGCAAGAGTTGCAGAAAAACACAGCAACGGCAGATTAGTTTCATTCTAACATCAGGAATAGAGAAAATAGCCTGTATAAACTCACCATAGATACATGCGCTTTGGACATAGAAGGACTGACAAAAGTGAAAAGTGCAACATCGCAATGTCAGTAATGGGGGTGTCGGGGTGTATGTCCAGACACACGTAGCAAAAGTAAACACTTTGATTTTATGGTTAACACAATTGCAGTTGTTGGAAGCTTTTTAAGCCAAATTATTTTAGCTTTGTTTCATGCAATTATTAACATTTCCACATTACTGCTTTTCAACTGTTTGTTAGAAAAGGCTTATGGTGTAAGCTAATTACATCCCAAATTAAAAAAGATTTTATTATTAACGAACAAGATAGTGGGATTTGGCATTTGCTTTCAGCAAAATTCCTATGTAATGCTGCGCAAACTAATTTGGTTTCTTATCCCAGACCAGAAACTGCAAAAGTTGTGACGGCACGAACGGCGCCGTTGCAGGATACCCATCGCATGAGGAGATTCGGGCTGCTCTGGGGAGAGGCAGGAGAGCCAAAGCTCCGGCAGTTCTCCGGCCAGCCGTGCCTCGGGAGGCAGCGGCGGCCAGGGGACATCGCTTCCAGTCCCCTTGGTGCGACGAGTCCCATACAGAGTTTGCAGATGCAGCGGCAGCCTTGCGTTAGCCTGCTGAACGGGATCAAAGGAGAGAGTCATCACTACCCAAGTTCTTGCAAGTCTTGTTTCTGGGTCTTTACCAAGTATTCCAACCACTTCATGAATGTCTGGTTTGTTTGTTTTTTTAATTGGAAAAAAATATTAACAAAGAGCTAACACTAACACAAATTACCTACCCCACTTTTTATTTATTCAACAATAATCTCCTTACTTTATAGCATTGCCAGGAGGGATAACGCTATTGTTAAGGCATGACACCACACTGCAGAGAGGGTGTCTGCTCAAAACTTGTCCAATCCTCTCTCATCCTTGCGTGTAGCCACTGGAAAACCTACAAACCTCCTGCGGTTAAACAGCACAGTAGCCATTCCAGGTAAACTATAGGTCTTGTCTTTTGGTCTCCTTTTCCTGTTAAGGTAAAAAAAAAAAAAAACCAAACCCCAAAGCTAAATACCTGAGAGTGGTCTTTTACTGACGTTGAGCAGCTCCTGGAGGAGCAGCTTTTGCTTTTGGTCGTAAGCAGACACCAGAAAAGCCACTTTAAGATTGTCCATCAGTTACATTTTTAAAGCCAAGGAGGTGGAGCTGCAGAAACGCCATACCTATTGATGCCAGAACATTATTTAGCTCTTCCTTAGAAAACATCAGCACTTGGGAAAGGCTCCAGGTTTTCCTAAGGAAACAGCGTAGTATGTAGTGAAATGCGTCATCAAGCGGGCTGTACCTTCACTACCACACACCTGCATCCACCTCTACGCAGTGCAAGCTGGTAGCAGCTGGCAGGTTGTGTGAAACCCACTAAATCCAACTGCTACCGAGAAAATGTTTTGCAAGTGGATGCAGATTCCAGCTAGGAAACTTTCCCCTTCCTCACTCAATTGCATACAGCAGAAATTCAGTACCTGCTATTTTATTTTAATTTACTTTTTTATATTGCTGTTCAGTCAATCCAGTAACTCCCCAAAGGCAAACCAGTCCCAAGGAACAGGAATGACCAGCGATGAGAATGTTGTAATTTTAAAAGGCGTCAAGGCCAAATATTCCTGTGCTTTCTTTCACTTTCCATGCAACGCCAGGGCCATCCCACTGGGCATGTATGGATCGCTCCTTGCTAACGTAAAACACTGCTTCTACTCCAGAATTTCCAGCTTCAGGAACTGAAATTCTGTCTCAAATGTTCAGATTGCATTATAATGGCTGAAAAAAGAAATCAAGAAATATAATTAGCCCACTCCCTATCCCTGAGTGTATCATTAATCTCTTTCCTACATAATTCTTCACAACTGTAAAGTCTATTTTATCTAAGCAACAAAGAGAAACAGGTTCCAGATGGGGCTTTAACACCAGATACTGATTTTCTTAAAATAAATGGCATTAGTAAGCAATAATGAGGGCATTTCTTAATTTGGTTGTTTCTACTACTAAAATAGCAGAAGGTACAAAAAGAACAACCTCAGCAAGCACACTTCAGGGATTTAGGACAAAAAAAAAAAAAAAAAAAGCTGGCTTTTTTTTCCTGAATTGCTGGTTCCTAAACATAGCTTTTGCAGCCAGTAATGGCACATACATCTACATCCTGGCCTAGCTACAGTGCTGGAAAAGAAGCTGTTATCTACTTTCCGGCAGATTACAGAATTTTTTAAAATTTTTTAATTCAGATCCCAAATACACTGCTCAGCAGGTCATAATGATGTTGATAACTAATCTTGCATTAGGCTTACAAAGGGAGTTTTGCTCAGTGAGGGAGGTACTGTACAGCATTCTGTGCCTGTTCTAACGAACAAAAAAAGAACGTCATTGCCTCAAGATGTTACACTGCCAAACTTGCTACACCAAAATTTAAACTGAGAACAGAGCCCAAAATCACTTGGCTGGCTAAAACAATGTGTTATTTTCAGCATCTTTGCAATTTAAACGTGAGCAAACCACTAATGCTTTGTGCATCTGTTTGTAACCCAGCAGATATTCCTACCCCCCCGGAAAATATGCATCAAGGTATGATGCAAAGAAGATGCCAAGAATATTTGGGTCAGGCTAAAATGCCTATATAGGCCCCAGCCAGTCATTCAAATTCCAAACAAAACATGTTACAGACAGTAATTGAATTCCTTCTATTTAACACATAACCTACAAGGGTTGCTGAGCAGCCATCTTCTCACGCGTGCAACAAGCCACCGAGAGCCCAGCGCTGCTCCCCGGTAGCCAGCAGCAGGGCCAGAGCCTCATGAAGTCAAAGACTCAAAGTGCTGAAAGAATGAGATACTGCCTCAAACAGGTGCCAAAACTGAGCCAAACCCTACTTTCGCCCGATAACATATGAGCCTAAGCATGGGAAAAAAACCCCCAAACCCGGCTTGCTTGCTTTAGAATTCAAACTGTCGTCCGAATGGTTCAGTTCGAGCATTTCAGTAAATCAGCACCTTGATAGCTTTCAATGGGCTTTCAAGGAGGCCTTCCAGGTCCGAGGGATTGATGGACCTGGGAAACAGGCAGCTTATGCCAACTGCTTCTCGTTACGGTACCACAGTGTATTCCGCTGTGCTGCTGCAACCAGAGGCATTCAAGAGAGTTTGAGCTACAAGTGTTGCACACACAATCTCGTATCGGAGCCCTTAGCAAAAGCATATTTAATAGTATCAGAGAGCAAGGAAAAAAAATTACCATCTTCCCAGCACAAAGCAGGTTTTTTCTCAGTAAGGAACCTGCCACAGCCAACACTGCATAAGTTCAAAATACGTTGCCCCTTCTCCTAGTGTTTTACTAAAGTAATTATAGCTTCATTGTAAAGTCTTTAAAAAAGAATCTAAAGAGAAAAATAATTAAAGTTCTTGGTACTTACTCTTTGCCATCACAGAGTGTCCTTAGCTAGTGAAAATTCTCACTGAAATAAGTGAAACTCTACCTAGAGAGCATCAAGATGTCAGGATGAGAATTTTTACCTGTGCAAGAAAGTATCTGTACTAGTTACCTGACTTTGAAATAAAAAACAAAAGTCAGATTTATATAAAAATCCATTTTTTATTAAACTCTGATCACAACAGAGAATAGCTTAGTATAAAATCTCTAACAAAGTGATTTTATAGCGCAGTAAACTCTCCATCTCCCCCAGTCATAAGCTCTGGTTATGAGTGTACAATACATCCTCATATCATAGAACACAAAACTGGAGTTTGCCCATGTAGCCCCGTATTTGTTAAGCAGGAAGACAAAAATTTAATCAAAGCTGTTCCTTTTTCTAGGTTATTGTATCCAGAACACCCAGTTTTCTAGTGATGCTTTGAGACCATTATACACGAAATAGTGTTACTATTCAACCTGCTCAGACCATGTGGCCGGTATTCAGCATTTCAGACCGTAAAAGAAGTCACTTCAAATGCCCCAGTGACAAAGGGCAGCAGTAAATTATTTCCTGAACACATATAGCAATCTTCATCCAAGGAGCCATCCCAGCAGAGCAGAAAGGCATGCACAGTGCTTAAAGGGAGCAAAGGGGAAGTCTGCAGTAAAAAAATAGCTACTACATAAAGCCTACATTTCTGAAGAAATCCTAAAAAGTGTTTCTTGGGTGGGGTTTTTTTGGTGGTTTTTTTTTTTCCTTTCTCCTATTTAACTGGGGTATTTCCAGCACATTTGGTTTATGTCAAGCAACTAAGAAGAACTGAAAAGCATGCTAGGCTCTCTACAAGTACTGAATCCAGAGCCACATTTTCTTCAAACTCTGTACCTCAAGCTGCCAGCAGAAAGCGTTCAGACACCCCCTGCCAAGTTTAGTGTCTTGAGAGGAAGCAGAACAGCAAAAAAAATTCCTCTTTAACCCAAGGACCTCTCCTGCCCCTTCTGCCAAATGTATGGAAACCAGGTCAGACACCAAATCCCAGGTGAGAATCTCCTGTCCAGTAATGAAAATTCATAATGGCCTGGATGGACCCAGACTGCTGTTGCCTGTGCTCACGAGCAGCATTGGAGGCAAAACCAGTGTACCAAGCAATGCCACGGACTTGAAACTCCTGACTGTACAACACCCCAGAGTCCATTTTAACATTTTACTCATGTGCAACCACTACAAGATCTATGAAATACATCCCACTCTGGAAGAATTTAGTAAGCAAGCACCTGACTTGAAGACACATTCACAAAAAGAGAAACAAAATAGTAATAGGTGCTCTGCAAAATAAGTTTTTAGCAGTTATATAGCAATTTTCATCTTCACAGAGCTTTGTTATTGCAAGAAGCTCCTCAGAAGCTCTGAAGATTATTAATCAAAAAACACAGAGTAAATATCAATTGTTTGTGAGTTCTGCCACTGCAGGACTATGTTTGTCATTACTTCCACTACAAGCATTTGTGGTTAGATAAATAGCTCTCTTTATTGCAATTTAAGACAAAGCTATTTTTAGGTACTTCAGAATGTACTTATGCACAAGTACACTACTTGCATACTGTTACAGCATCCATAAATAATAAATACACAGCAGTAACAGTTCTAGAGTAGTCATTTAACTCCTGCAACATCTAGAGGCAAGGACAAAAACTAGAGAAGTAACTACTTTGTGTTCTCTAGCTTTTGGCCCAAGTTATTTCTTGTATTTCTCTAGTTTTCTCTCAGAAACACACTCCAAAAGATCCCACAGCATAAAGGTGGTTTTCTCATGAAACAAATTAAGATGAATACACACTTCAAGAATTAACAGTTCTCAGTCTAAGGGACAGGCAACATTTAACTTCAAATAATTTCAAGAATCAAAGATTTGTTCTCATTTAGCAGACTAAAACCTACCTGATAGCAATAGCAGTGATTGCATACAAGCTCATATCAATTCCCACACATTGAATGAAAATGCAAATAGCTTTTTCTCCCTCAAAAATGTACTGACTGTACAGTGCTCTGGCAGGAACTGCCAACATTGTTTTAATACTATCAGACCAGCATACACTAATCAGGTCCTGGACAACTGGCACTGCAATGATCAAGAGCCATAATCTTGCCCGTCAATAAGCATCTCTGCAATTAAGTCAAATGCGATGTCACTGACGCATCAGGCAATCAACAGAAAAGCATGTGTGCATTCCTTAGGCTACCTAGAAGTCTCCAGCATGAAGACACTGGAAGGCACTAGTCCATACAAAGTACTGCCTTCAAAACCGCCTTTGAGTATATGCTTCAGCTGCATCTAAGAATACAGCCTGCGTTCACCCACTCTCTTGTGACAGCTCCAGTGCTTTGAGCTTAGCAAGCAAACAGGTAATAAATCCCTTCCCTCCACCCCCATTTCCTGGACATTAAGAAGCAAAGTGATACAATAAAGAAAACTGAACAGGATAAACAGAGGACCCTGTCTAGTCTATTCAATCATCTGATGAATCTCACTTGATCAAACATGCTTATTTTTAATTCCTGGTGGGGTGTAAGTATTAAGGAAAAGATGCCTGAACAGAGCAGCTACCACCAGCACATGTTTATGTTAATCATCTAAGGGACAAATCCTGCTCTGAACGCTTAGTGTATTTTCTGACTCCAAGGAGGGTGTAAGCAATGGATTGAAGCAACAGCTGCGAATTATGCAAGAGATAATTGACCACACCATATTTTGCTATGATGGCAGACTTGATTCTCTCCTACTCGACATCCAGAGTAGCTATTTGCACTTAGGTGCTAGGAGTGCAACATGGGTGCAACTTGATATTATAAGGTTGATTACAGAGATCGTATTTCATGCACTAGCTGTGAAGGAACTTACTGAACACAGCAACATGTAACCATGAATTACACCTACTGCCAAAAGTGCTCCAGATTGTCCAGGATGAGACACATCACATTAACACAGTGCGGTGTCCAGCAAAAGCTAAACTGTGGCTAATGGTGTTCCTAATTGTTAATACTTCCAAGATGAAACAATCTGGAGCCTTGACTACAGCATGCAGAGTCTCTTACCAAATCCTTCCCAAAACAGAAGGCTGATTGAGGTTTCTTAGCTAGAACCACTATATTCAGGCATTACATGAATTTTTCACTTTGTCGGCCCTTCCCTCCCTCTCCTGCATATCCAAGGCACAAGACGCACTGGGAGAGAAACAAAGGCCAACTCCATCCAACACTCTCGGTTCATCCCAGTCTTAAATGTCATTTGGACCAAATCTGATGCTGATACATGTGCTGTACAGCCAGAATATATTCCAGGAGACTTGGTTTTTGTTTAGGCAGACATCCTATTTTCACTCAATTCCCCAAAGGTGACTTCAAACCCACTAGACTAGCATTTTGGGGCAATATCCAAAATTAGAAAGTTCCCATAACCTTAAAATGGGAGGATGTGCAACAAACACAGTTTCTTTTTCAAACTTTTGGGCTACAAAACAGATTACATCAACGCAACCTGCACAAGACTGTAAAATCAGCAAGCATCTCAAAGCAAGATGGGGCAGAGAAGAACATTCTACTGAATGTATAAAACCAAACTCAAACAGCATGAAAAAAGTAATCTTTATTTTTATTGTTTACAAAAGCATGAACACCTTACGCAAAAGCAGCATCCTGAACCATACATTTCCCTCATCCTCCTGGGATATTGGCAGAAAGCAAGGATTTTCTCTGTTCTTTAGGGTTAAAGATACTCTGCTGAGGTAAATGGGAATCACCCCACCAATTTCCACAGAGCTCCAACTGCTTACGTTAGCAAAGAGGCCGACTCATCAGACCACAACGCAATGAGACGTCATATGGGTGACTTGCTTGACGTGCCAAATTGCATGAGTCTGTGCTTCTAACCAAGATAAATACGCTATCCAGATACTTAG
This sequence comes from Aramus guarauna, assembly GCA_013400195.1. Classification (NCBI taxonomy): domain Eukaryota; kingdom Metazoa; phylum Chordata; class Aves; order Gruiformes; family Aramidae; genus Aramus; species Aramus guarauna. The sequence continues at coordinate 57,026 of VXBL01002513.1, read as the reverse complement.
TAAGGTCCTCATTCTCTTCAATTTTAACTGAAACAGATCTAATTTTAAATACCTGTTTAAACATTATGACTCTCACCCCACACTAACTTCATGCAAAGTTTAACTTTATGCATCATGAACAACTTTACTCAAGTTTTTAGGAGATAGCAAGTGTGCTCATAAGCTATTTTAGGAGTGAGACCTTTCAGCACAATAGCTATTTACTCCTTTCTTACCTGCCTCCCCAGCACCTGGAGGTCAAGTGCTTACTCTGAAGAAACATGCCCTAAGGTTCACCTGAAAAAAAAATGTGCAGTATTTTTATTTTGCCTTCATCTTTTTCTCCCAATCTGGAGCTGGAAGTAGTTAACGGTCATATAATCAAATAGACCATGCTTTTGAACCTAGAGAGAAACACTTATTTATTAAAAAAAGTGTTCTGTTAAACAGAGAATTTGATTGCAATGACTTCAAAGACTTACCTGTAGCAAGTTACTCATACTATTTCCTAAAATGATCCCTACTATAAAACAACATAATTCCTCAGCTCCTCTGAGTTGAGGTCCCTCCCCTCAGAATCTACAACGGATGCCTCAAAATATTTATTACACTGGGAGAAACAGCTCTGACTTGTCTGCCATCCTATGTCTAAAATAACTGACAAATACTATTTATGTCTGCAAGACGGATCTATCAATCACTGAAAACTGCTTCATTTTACTGCTTGAGCTGTAGGAACTGTTCTATCAGGTCCTGCCAACTTCACATTACAGAAATATAATTTAATTCACATCTTGAAAGAACCTGCTAAGTATCCATATATACACACACACACACCATGTATGTGTACACATATATATACATATATAGACAGTTTGTATTTATTTTACACTGACAAAGTGCTAAAAGAATCCAATAACTGTCACTGCTAGAGATGAGGCTAAATGAAATGGTACCACTTATATGGCATCAAATAATTATGAGACTCTGGTCCAAGAGCTTCGGAACTGTTAGCAAAAAACTCTCTTTCATTGGCAAAAAAGAAAATGGTTTGAATTTCACGTTTAAATAAGTTGGAAGCATTTAGAATAAGAAGTTTAAAATAATACCATGCAAAGTAGATTTTATAATTTAAATTTCAGTTCTCTGTATAGCAAACACACATTTATACATATATTCTGTTACTTTCATGGTGAAATTCTGAGGTGCCTTGGACTCAACGATGACTTCAGTGAATCTGGCAGTATCTCACATGTGCATCATTGCCTCAAATTTTTAGAAAGAAAAAGTTTTACAAATTCAGCCCTGTATTCTGTGAGTCTGGCTGCATAGTCAGCAGTATTGCACTCAAGACCACACCTACAAAAATGCACATTTAATAAGGCCATTATATTAAAGATTATAATGGCACTCAAGTCACATGAACAATCCAATATATCATAAATAGATCTAGGAAAGCCATATTGCAGAAGATGGACTCAAAACAGCGGTGTTCCAGCAATTTAATAACTGATTTTTTTTTCCATGAAATGCCAATCTCTCAAACTGGTTTTACCCACAGGGCCAGACAACATGATGTGTATGTGTGCATGCATTCTCACAAGGCATTGTTTCATTTTTTCTTCAAAGTTACCAAGTGCCCCAGAGCTTGAGGGTAAGATTCTATTCAAGTTCTGCCAATAAAGTTCAAGTTGTTATCATCTTTAAGCAGCTTCCATGCATAATGAGGGGAGAGAAGATTTGACTTTGTTACTCAAATATTTGCCAACATGCAAGACATAATTCTTACTTTACAAAGTGTAGCAAAGACATAATTCAACCTGTACTGGAATATTTCTCAGTATGCTCCTTCAGAGCTAGATCACATTAAGAGTATCAGTTTATCTGATCTGGCTTACCGAAAGAAAGACCAAGCAATCAATTTAACACAATACAAGGAATGATACAGATTTACAAGTTAGCTGCCCACATCCCATGGCAAATAGAAAGAAGCTACCCTTTCATCAATGTGGGGTAAGCTACCTTGAATTTACAATAGGGTAAGTGTATTCACACCAGCCATTACTTTGGAGTAGTGGGTGTGCTGTAAATCTGCCAGCTTGCTTTGTAGTTATTTGCCCCTTTGGACATTCCAAAGTTACTCAGCCAGCATTTTGTCTTAGTAAAGGGTAGTGGCATTTGTCGAAGAAGGAAGGGTAGGCCACTACCCCTCTTCCCCATGCCACACTACATAAATAGAGTTATGCAAATGCAAAAAGCATCAGTACAAAGGCTGGAAGAATCATGAGACGTAGCAGATAGGAAACTTAATGGTCACATGCATTACAATTCAGCAGAGACTTTCTTTCACAATCACGTATTCTGCCATAAAATCCACAGTGGTGGAGATTATGGATGAACTACTTTCCAGCTCAATGAATTCCAGCATTATTTCCAAATACAACAGGCTATATCCAACCCCTTTTTTTTCCCTAGGACCTGCTTTTAGGTTTACACAGCTTTTAATATAGGGAGAAGAGACAAACCAGAGACACAGGTGATGTGGCCAGACAAATGGATAATCGAGATGCAAAAACTATTAAAGGTGTCACACACTTTACACCTACAGCTCCAAGTACTTTTTTCCTGCAACAAGGGTGTCACTTGCTGGATGCAAGTTTGTCACTATGAATATGTTTTTGACCAGAGCTGGGAGGAATGCATTTAGACAGCAACAACACAGCTCTTGCAGTGACGAACAAGCAACATGGGAGTTCAGGATATGGTTTCTAATTCCACCCCTGTCATTGGATGCTGAGCAGCTCAAAACATGTCTTAGTAATCACATTATTTGGAAGAAGAGTAACTCTTTCCATATTTTCTTCACAAAAGGAGCAGTAAGAAGTCCATTAATGTATTACATAGGATGAAAAGCCATCTATAAGGCTTCTACTTATTTTAGCAGTTTTGAATAAAAAATTGTTAGCAGAATCACTTTGTCAATTAGGTTGAAAGCCAAGAAAATTTTGGGAAGAGTTTCAGAAGCCCATCTTTGATTTTCACATTAAAATGGTGGCCTGACTACTAGCAATACTCTGGCTGCAAACGTCTAAACAGAGTTTTGATGGGTATCAAGTAGTAGCAGCATTTTCAACATTTTATGTTTGCTGTATTTAGTACTTATTAACCGAATTCTCTCTCCCAATAAAGTGACTGTCTTGTAGTTAGCATGACTACCCATACACACAACATTTCTAAATGGAATTACATATTGTCATTTTCTGTCCACCATATTATTATCTTACCATTTTCAGTATCAGTCAGCACCACAGGTTTAATGCAGGTCACAGACAACAAGCAGCAGTCCTACTTCTACTGCTTGCTTCAAACAACGTGTTGCTTCATATTTATACATTCTTAAAATGTTTTATTTACTTAGCTATACTAAAAGTACCACCCCAAAATTTAGGTTTACATTGAAAAAGGTTATTGATGACCAAAAAATTCTGCCAAAAGTCCCTTTTACTCCCACAGGAAATAATATTGTCTCCTGAATTAATGTTAATAGATATTTATATTAGAGGACTCCATATTTCAGAAACCAGTTATTTAATGTTCAGTATTCTTTTCAGCAGATGAAGAGGTAGGTATATTTCCACATGAGAAAAAAAAAAAAAAAAACACAAAACAAAACTGTAACAGACACTCAATTAAATCAAGTAATGTCTGAAAAGTCAAACACTGTTCTGACAGCACATAAACATAATGTGTCTGAAGATACTCTCCAAGGAGGACAAGAAAATTTGCACATTGATTAGATAATACGTCATAATTTGAAATTTAATAATTTTCTGGAAAGAAAACACAAGTATCCAAATGCTACTTCCATCCCCTCCCTCCCCCAAAGAAATGTGGGTGTCAGCAAAACTGCCTGTATCAATGGTAGTATTAACTTTTGGACTGCTAAACATGGAATCAACTGCAATTCTTCCTTACACTCACCAACACCAGCAGTCTACAAGTTTACACAGAGACCATATGCATGATAATTACATAATTACAATAGAAATTCAACTTTAGTGTTGTTCTTAAAACAATCTTCATAAATAATGAAAATACCTGTGTGCTAGCTCTTCAGTAACCTAAGGTTAATTGGTACAGATAGTGGTTTTTTCTTCCTCTTATAAACCAAACTGGAGGTTCCTCACTGCCAACAATGGTTAAGGCCTGGATCGAGTTACTCTCCTTTTGCTTTTCCCTTTTTCTGCTTTTTTCCATTTTCCACCACTGCATTATTTTCTGGTTTGCTTATTCCATTTGCAACAGCACCATTTGCTATTTTGCCATTCTTTACAGGTTCCTTGGGCAGCTTATATGTCCGATAGTAGAAGTTACCAAACAGGAAAATGAAGGTGACAGCATAGAAAATTACACCCCAGTGCATCCATTTAGGGAAAGGACAATCAATATAAATAGACAAGGCTGTGTGGCCAATAGTCACATGGAACTGCACCTGAAAGACAGAAAATATAGAATCAAAAAGGTCTGGATATATTCTGCAGGTCTGACTGCACTAATGCATACTGATGCACTAAGTTATGAAAACTACTAAATTAGGAGGCGGTAGGGAAGCTGTATTTGGCTGTCACATCATGCATGCACACATATGCTTGACCAGGGACATCAAATTTATTGCAGTACCTGGCACCAGTTTTTATAAGTAGGAAAATGAGAAGACATTAAGAGATCGGGATTTTCTCTACCTTTTGAACGGGTTTTTAGTGGTTGTTTCAACTGAATTGCAAAGCTGTATTACACTTTACTCACACAACTCTTATCTATGCTGTGGATTTTCTGAGAAATGACATAAATACTTCCATCTTCAGGAAGTATTCTAACTTGAGCTGTATGTATCAGACAGCCAAGAACTTTTGGAAGCAGTAGCATCTGTTCCAAAGCTCTGCAAGTGCAAATCTACTCAGAGGTAATACCTTCTGATATAAAAGGAGAAATTTTACTTACCAATTGCAATATGGTCAAGTATCTTTTCCACCACAGGTATTTCTGAAATTTAGGGCCACAGGCAGCTAATCCATAATACATGTACATAATGACATGAATGAATGCATTCATTTGAGCTCCAAAAAAAGCTGTCCAGGAACAGAAGAGAAGATTGTCATGTAATTTTGAAAAAAAGAGAGAAATCTTTTTCAGTATTATTCACGTGATAATAAAAGTTATAAAGTGCAAAACACGCCAGGATTCCACCTTCAAAATATTGACTAGTACAGTGTAGACCTGACTGCCAACATGTGCTGACACAAATAGCTGTTCGTGCAAGTAGTATGTCACATCTTTCATGCAACTACTTCTGCAAAAGCTTTTCATAAGATTTTTGTTGAACAGACATAAATCACATGAATTCCACATTAGTTATTGTAGTATAGCTGCTAAAGGATTAATAAAAGCTGTATTTGACAATGTAAAGCATAAAGTATCAGATTCTGAACTTAAATCTTTTAAACTATTTAAATGCACAAGGTTCACATCTCAGCAAGTCAAGAAACTCATGTAGAAGTCTGACTAAATTGGCCAAAGAAAGCATACAAAGCAAAACTTCACTTGTGGTTATAAGACATTTAAGAGCATTGCCAAGTGAGTTTGTCTAAATTGCTCATCTTTAGTTTCCTGACTCATGACTTAAAATATCCAGCATTCTTAAATATATAAATGTGTAACTTTTTCCAGAATGATCCATGCTGGAAATGAAGATGACAGTTCTCATTTGCATTAAGATCTCCTTGCTCTGTCAAGATTAGTAGCCCTTTAACAGAAACAAATTATATCTTGTTAAGGTATTCTTACACTGCTAGAGAGGCTCAAAAAGACTCTAATGTATAAGATTGGGGCAACACAGACAATAGCTGCTGACATCAAACAGCTCAGATGCCCATGTGGCCTAGACACAGTTAGTTATAATAGGGTCTAGTTTATAATAGATCTGTTTATGTAAGCAACATGCTATCAACCAGAAAACAGAAGAACATAGATCTATCCACTTTTATGCAGTAGCCCTACATAAATGCCGAAGAGCAACTGTTGCTTTTCCTTTTGCAGGGGCTAAAAACTAGGAGGCAGTGCAAGAACACCAAAACTTGAAATAAATTTGGAAACACTTGCAACCGTTGTATTTAACACTGTTAATATTAAGCATGGAAAGTCTGAAAAGGCAACAAGGAAGAAGGCATTTTGAGATATCCAGGTAATTTTTAAGTAAGACTACAAGTAAGCATCCAGTCTCCAATAAGCTTATTTTATGGGGGCAGTAGCCAACAAAGATCATGAAATGTCTGTTTGAGTACCTGCATCCTGCAGATTACTTGGGAGTAATTCAAGGATAGTGACAGATATTCACTTTAAATATTTCTTTTTTTGAATATAAGCAACCACTCAGTACAAGATATCTATAACAAATGAGAGCATAAAACCACCATGCTTTAGTATTAGTGTAGTTTGACAAAAAACACCCCAAAATCTTAGTTGGTGTGGTATTTACTATATGTTATTTTCAGTGGCTTAAACCTACAAAGCACAAACAAAACAGGGTATTTTCCCTGAACCCTCAGCTCTGTAGAGCTTATAATTTGAGCGAGACAAGACAAAACAACAGGGACAAGGGTACAATGCAGGCAAAGGAGGATGCGGCATGTACAATGGAATAAAATCCTTTGATGGGGGCTTTAGAAAGGAAGCAAGTAAAAAAAAAAAAAAAGGCTGATATAATGAGTTATAGACTTGTGTCATTATGAATAGGTTTTAAAAGTTAATTAAGAGATTTATTGGCTCACCTTCAAGGGAAGGTTTCAGAATTTTATACATGCCTCTTTATAAAAAAGAAAGAAAACCCCAAACTCAGATATAATGCCAAAATAACATCTCCATTAACTTCATTACATTTGCACACAGATTGTGGTCCATAATTAGATTTTGCAGTTCTCTGTTTCTGCAAAAATTAAAGTTAGGCAAGACATGTTCATCCTTCTATTTCATACAGAACAAGGATAATTTTGAAGACAGAACTTGAGACTTGCAGTTGATGCCCATGAAGAAAAAGAGTTTTGCAATTCATTAGATTATTGCCGTGTTATCTTTTCCTCCCCCATGTTTCCCACAGAGGAAGACTGTATGCATTAAAGCTACTGCACTGCTTCAGTGCTATTTAAAGTCTTGTACATTACAACATTAACTCTACAAAAACTTTTTTTCCACTGATCCCAAGCAATAATAATTCTCCCTTATATCCAGTCAAGAGGATATGGGAGGAAGGGAACTCACCTTGTCCACCTGCAACCCACTTAATACCAATCCACCACAAGGTGAACATGGTGAAATGGTGATAGACATGAAGGAAACTAATTTGGTTAAATTTCTTCCTCAGGATGAAGAATACTGTATCCAAATATTCAATTCCTTTAGAGACATAATACCACCATAAAGCAGCAGCTATCTGCAATGAAAAAAAGACAACACAGAAGATTTAATGATTCCAAGTTGAATGGAATGAAGTTCTCTCCACCTATCTGCTGCAAGAGAAGGATACCTCTTTCCTTCCCCATATCCTGGTAAATGCTGAAGTGGAGTCAAACATCTGATGGTATGAGAATAACAACAAAATGAATACTCCATTCACCTATTCTGGACATGGAAGTATTATTCTGAGTCTACTGCTCACAAATCACAATCGTAAAAAAGAGGTAACATAATTAAAAGCTTTGCCATCTTCAGTTTACCAGTTAAACATAGGATAGAGAATGCGGACACAAACTCCCTAAGCCTTGCAGGAGAAGACTACCACAGGGCTTCCTGTACTAATAAGGCAACACTTTGATGTGGTCAGAATAACGAGGCCTAAACATTATGATAACATGAAGCGGCAAAAGTTGAAACCTTATATAAAATCTTTTGGTACCACAGGCATATGAGCGGGAAGATTCCAAATCACTCTTACAAGCTAGGTGCGGTACAGATTTCACATCCCTTAGGGCAATATTCCCCTCAGCTTCTTGTGGCCTGCTCTGTACCCCTACCTCTGGAAACCAGCATTCCTCCAGTGGCTCTGTGCCATTCAGGGAATAGAAGAAACAAGACCACAGGAAGAACACAAGCTGCAGAGATATAACCCAGCTACCCAACAGGGCAGTGCTACACACCCAAAATTCTTTTTCTAAGCCACCCATTACAGTGGATCTTGCCCAAGATGCAACATGAATATGGCTTCCTGCTGAAACCAGGATATTGTTGTACCAGGTAAAGCCCAGAAGCTCTGCATAGCAATTTCCTAATACTATGATATGTGGGTATGGTGGTGATGGGGACTCCCTTCCAGATCCCAAAGCACAGCAATAAGTCTAGTTCTTGGCATCGTTAAGTCATCTAGCTCGTTATGCAAGGGTGGGACCAGAACATATCCCAGATGGTGACTCACATAGAGAATGGAAAAAAAAAAAAAAAAAAAAGTTGGAAATGGCACCACCAGCAAGGAAAGCAAGCAATGTCACAACACACCTATTTGCAAGAAGTTCACCTCATCTTTCAGGACTCATCTGATGGCAAAGCAGACTTTCTTACCTTAACATGGTATGAAATAAACTCACCACCCCCTCAGTCCCCAGAGGAGACAGAAGAGAAAAAGTTAAGACAGCAATAGCTCCCCTTTCCAAACACACACATGCTGTTAGGCAAGTGAGAGAAAGGGGAATCAGGGCAATAAGCAGTACAGAGCAGTGCTACAGCCCTGCATGGTGTTTTCTTCCACCTCTCCAAACCGGTGGGAAAGGAACACATCTCTCCTCAGAGTAAGCTTGTCACAGCCATGGACTGGTGAACATTTTAGGAGAGATTACTGCAGAAGCAAAGACACAGCACGGGAGCAGAAGAGTGCCGCAGATCTGCATTGCAGACTCTGCAGTTTCCCAAAGGGACTGCACAACTCACTGTTGCCAAACTGCAGACTTCTACGCATCCGTTAATGAATACCCTTCTCACTTGCTGGACATGATTTAACCTACTTCAGGTCTCAGGAAGAGGCAGCAGATTCTGTCAATTTTATATAAAAAGATACTAGTATGTGTCAAAGTGACAGAGGCTTATGACAGCAAAGTGATTCCCACAGATCTTGGGAGTTCCCAGACACACAGGCAAGCTGCAAGAACCATCAATATATATATGTTGCTCAATATCCAGTACAGTTCTGCCTCTGGGACAGGTAGTCAGGTGTTTAATAACACCCACATCAAGGCTTTGTCTCACACCCATGGATTAGCATAACAGTCCAGCATCTTTTACAGATCTTTGCTAAAGCTGCATCTCTTAAATAAATGAAATTATTAAATAAATAAGATAAGCATCTTTTCATCTCATGAGTTAACAATAAACACTTTGGACTGTATCCATAAAACAACAAGCCAGCACTATAATACTGAAGCTTTGTGGAGCTCTTTCCTTCTGAGAAACTTTTAAAGAATCAATAGGTCAGCTACAAGCAAACTGCCATAAAATCTCTTATAAAGCTGAGGTGCATTTTGTTAAAGAAACAGCGGAACAGTAAGCCAAATAGCCAATTTACTGTATGACATGGAGAAAAATGTAAGTGGAGAAAAATAAAAAAAAAACAAACTTATGTTTTATGCCCAAGATGCCACAGGCTCACTATATGCTCCTGGATTAAGACATTTAACACACCTCATTCCTCTTCTTTTGAATTCCACCTGCCTTGTACAGAAAGCAATTACAGTCTGTGGATCAAAATCAGCTGACCTTTGGATCAAAATGCTTCCCATTCTTTAAGAACAAAAATACCCTCTAATTCTTTGCAGGATTATACCTGCTGATTTTTGTGTTCCTGTAGATTTTTTTGCCTGAAAGCTCTTTTGCTCTCTTCCTATCATAAAATTTTACTACCATTTATTCTCAAACCTGATAGGTTTCATGTACTGATGATCTATTTCAGTGCTCCCAATGACTTATGCAGATGTTTTGACCATTAGTTTATAGAGGTAGAAAAAAATGAAACTTCTGTTAAGTCTTTTCCCCGAAGCCATGCAATCAGTGACAGAGGGTAGAAATAAAGTAGAACAATACACTGATATGTAAGCTATGTCAGGAGCAGATGGCTACTACTACATTTCTTCCACAAAGCACCAGAAGTTAGGACCTAACTTGTAGCCTTTCTTTGGACACAGCATCAAAGAAAGATTTAGCTTAAAACAAGACGTGCATTAAAAAGGCATATTCCTGAAATGAATAACACTAGTCACAACCATACCTTTTCTGGCAATTTTCATATACGCCAATCTAAGTCTGTTAAAACACCAGATGGCACAGAAAGATTACATTACAGCCTAGGATTAAGGGGGTCAACAAGAGGTCCAATCCCATAACCTGTGCCTGCTGCAGGGCTTTTGAACAGAGGGTTGTTTTAACATGGGACTCTGTTCCTGCACCTCCTTCCTCGTTTCAGGTTGGAGACAGTTATCCATTAAGGGGTTTGAACGGACTGCTCCTTCTTAGATGGTAATAGTAATGTGAAAAATTAAAGTGGCTTTTAAAGAGAACTCTTTTTCCCTGCTTCAGTTATAGAATTTTGTTTACAGGACCATGAAGTCTATTTTGTTAAACTTATGTGAAAAGGGAACTTAAAGTAAATTATTATTATATTTATTTCATAAGAGGAAACTACTCAAGCTCTAGACATAAATACAAACAATGCAGATTACAATTACAATACAGAAGACAACCATAGCTCAGCTTTACGATTACAATCGGCACACTTAAAACTAGGAAATAACTGATTCACATAGCCCAAAGAATCCTAATTCTCAGCTCTCCAGAAATGCTAATAAAATAGATGAACCTTGACCTGGGAAACAAGGACACACAATGTAAGCAGAAGGGGAAAGTGACTACTCACAGACACTAACATGACTTAAGTTAGTATTAGGAAATTGTTCACTCCAAATACTTGAGCTTCCTAAGGATTACTACAAAGCATGGATTTAACACCTCGGCCCTTTGCATTTATTATTTTGATTCCTAAGCTGTAACAAAAAAAAGTTCTTCCAAGATGCAGCTGCAGCTCCTTCAAAATCCTTTATTGGTGATTTCTTCCCCTTCATCTTTCTTCTCTACTATGAATTTTTTTTTATAACCAATTACAAAACACACTCCTCAACTTCCTGCCAGCAGTCAGTGAAGTGGCTATCTACTACACTCAGAAGACAAGTCCTCTAGAAAGGACTTTACTTCTGAAACTGTGGAATCTCATTTCCATCTCTGCTTGCTCCAGTCATCCATTGCCTCCTGTAAACAACAGCCAGAGGAGCCTGGATGAGACTAACAGGTGTAGGTAGGTTCAAAACAGTAAGTAGGAGGATCAACTTCTTCATGCTATGTGTAAGCCATCTACAGAATTGTCAGTGAAAGCCAGAAGTTTGATAAAGTTGAAGAAAACATACAGACAAATTCATGGAAGAATATCCCCTTAAAAAACTGGCAAAACAAAGAGGCTATGTCTGATTTCTGTGATTCTATGACTTAAGAGGTCTGTGAGCTACAGATTGCAGGTGTTGCTAGACTATACAGGGGAAGCGCCACCACATGCCCTGACACTGTTCCCTTGAAACCACCATTGGCTTACTGTCTTGAGACACAATGCGGGTTGGAGAGGAAAAGACAAACATTCTCTGGCACCCATGACAGCCAAACTTTTTTTTTTTTTTTTTTGGAACCATTTACCAGCTCCCTGTACTCCCTTAAAGAACAAAAGATGGTTTCTTGACCCCTCATTTTGAGCAGGAGCTTTGGTCAAAAGGGGCCACTACATGGCAACATCATAGTGGCACATTCCCAAAAAGCTAGAAACAGAGGTCATACCAGGGCTTCTAAGTTTCCATTTAGACCAGCACATGCAATTCATTTCACATTTCTCAAGATTTGTTTCAGCTTTCTAAGCCCCACAATAAAGTCATATATGAAGCTGTTGCTTTCCAGAGCATGTTCCATAATGCTTTCTGGGCTCAGTTCTGTTTCCATTCAAGTTAGTCCCAGTGTCCTTTATCTGACTAATACAGGACTCATTTACTCATTCTCTTACAAATAAAGTTATTGTATTTGTAATTAATTCTATTGTTGCAGTGCAGCATTCCTCTTCAGAGAAAAGCTAGTGCCAATAGATGCTAGACATTTAGTATTGAGATCTATTAAAAACGTGTGAGAGATGTGATACAAGGTTTATCAATTCTAAAGTCAAAACTGCAAAACAAAGCCCACATTTACTTACATTTTAAAATTGCTTTTGCAGGTTTATATTAAGAAAAATGATGGTGAAATGAATCTTGATGAGGTTTTGGGGTTGGTTTTTGTCCTACAGTGTCAAAACCCAACAACATACCTTTTAAAGGCAGAACATGACACTGTAAAGCAGGCCAGGCACACATCCTAGACTCTCTAGTTTGAAAAAGTAAACTTGTGGAAAGTGTAGTTTTCTACTTGTGATTTATTTACCTAAATTGAGAATTCATTCAAAAGAACTACTGTATAATGATCAAGATAAGGGTCTTGACTGATACCATACTATAAAGTTGCTGCAACAACTTGAGAGAACTCCATTTTCCCTGCTTCCTCAACTCTCTCACATGATAGAACATAAACTTTTGAAATAAAGTTCATGCAAATCTACAAGTTTGCAAAAAAACCTTGAAAAGTCAGGATAACCAAAGAATAGATATTGATAGAGCAATTTTTCTTTTCTGGATATATCATATGCAATAAATACATTGTGCAGGTCATTTGGCCTTTATTTCATTGTATAATAATGCTTTGTCGTAACGACCAAAACAGAAGATAATTTGTTTCAGCAGGTCTGACCCCTGCGCAGCCTCCCACACACAAGCGAACCTAAAAGTGAGGCTATTAAACAGAATTTTTGCATATTAGAAGTCATTACCTCTTGTACTTGGCTATTATAAAAAAAATCCTTCAACATATGCCATACCAGTCCTCAATGTGATCCAGTTGAGTACAAGGGCATTCTATTTTGCTTATCTATTTAAAAAAAACAACTGTGAAGCATTTGCTATAATTGGCTAGATTTTGTTTTTAAACAAAATTATTAACAGAAGTATTCTAGTGACTGAAATAGTGAGTGCAGAGTATTGGCAAAGGTGAAAGGCAACTACCATAAGGCCAATAAAAATCTACACACAGAGTTGGTCTGCAATATCTATAAAGTGTCAGATTCAAATGTGTTCTTCTCAGTACAATCCCTGCCACATGCACAAGCTTCTGAGTAATGCTACCCATGAACAGTCACCTTGTAGACAGACATTTTTTGAAATGTGTTATAAATATTAAATGTGTTTAGACTATAACGCACTTTGATTACATTTTCAGGAACACATTCTAATCTGTAGATGAAACTTGCAAGAACAGCTGAGAGATTCTCAAGTGTCAGCTCTGCCAGAAGATAAGGTTTAGTGCATGAGCTAATCAACACTGTTACGAAAATTAACAAGCATCTGCACTTTGAGTTTAATTTGAATGCTTTCCAAAAAATACACATTTGAAATTTAAGCTTCTGCAATGAAACGTACTGATAATACATTTGCCAGAAGCCAGCAAGACCTCATGAAGCCAAACACGGATAAAGGAGACAAAAAGTTGCCTCACCAGTACGATTAAAGTGCAACCACAGTATATGCTGACAAATATTACTCGCTTTTATCTAGCTAGAACACTGCACCTTTACCGTGGTTACTCTGGTATCATAAACTTCAGCAAGGTCTAGGAACCAAAGTATGTATACAATGTTTATCTTGGATTGTACAACTGCAGATGAAGCCAAGGATGGTATCTTTTAAGACTACTCTTACTTGTGGCAGTCAGATCAAAGTTAATGCAAATACACTGATGCACTTTGATTAAATCTGCTATGTGCAATCTAGTCAAACCTGAAGTGATCTGTGAGAATATAACGGGATATAGTCATGGCTGACAGCAGAACTTTGGAAAAACTATTTTCAGACAATACTTAAACCATCATGTAGTGCTATATATTGCATACACTCATTTACAAATAGAAAAGAAGTAATACTCACCCTAACTTCATAAACGTTATCTGAATAGTCCACAGTCTGGCAGACGTAGCTGTACCCTCGAGCTCTTGATGACAAAAACAGCTGAAAAAATTAAAGTCAGACATGAGGGGAAAGATGCTACATAAAATATGTTCATAACTATTATCAGCAAATTTCTTGCTACATCAAACTTACCAGACAGAAATATTTAAAATATCTTTATCAGCCCTGATAATACTATTGAAGAAAGACAATATTTAGTTTTAACAACCTGTTGTTACACAGTACCTATTTTTTCTTGCAAATGAAAGAGAAAGTACTCATTTTCCCCTGCATGTATCTGCCCAGATAATTAGAGCCCTGTACAAATTAGTAAAAATTCCAGTATGACCTGAAGTTATTCAAACATGAGTTTTCCTTCTGACAGTTCTAGCTTCAGAGACAGAAAATACCTAACTGCTTTCACTATGAGTGACAGAAACACTATTCCCATGATGGATTAAAGAGAACTCTCTCCAATAGACAGAGATTAGATAATTTGGATCTACTATTCTAAAAACACTATACCAATAAAATCCAGACAAAAAAAAAAATAAAAAAAATCAAACCTGAACAGACAATGCTAAGTGGCCATAAAACATCTTGAAAGAAACTGGATGAAGAGAAGTTCCCCATTTTTTGCCAAAAGATATGGCCTAAAGCACATGAAGTGCTCCTGTAGGGCCACTCCAAATAAAGCATGTTGCAATGACCTTAACAGGAGAAGATAAAGTTGACATTTGAGCAAGTTCCCATTGAAAAGAACACTTGCCTAGAGCTGTACAAGATTCAAGTAACACTTGCAAGCTTGACATTCGTAAATGTTATGATCCAAGATTGTTTAAAACCAGGTAATCCCATCCTGTTAGGGATCAAAAAAGATAGCAGTGGAGCAGACGTAACCTGTAAATTGTGAGCTGTAAAAGTAAAGAAGGGTGATACAAAAGGATTTCCAAAATAAACATGGGTAGGCACTGATTATTCTTACCGCTAACCTGACTTCCATCTCAGTTAGACTGAGCTCGAGTTGACTTCAGTAAATCAAGTTGCACGCAGCACTAGGAGTGCAGACAGATGCAGAGACCAGTGTTATCCAGGTAAAAACAACATACAAAACCTTGTGAAACCTTCAACTTATTTGCTGCACATGTCTGTTAAGAAGGGAAGTGAAAGAACTGTCCACAGAAACGATCCCAAGACAGAAATTCAACTATTTCTGCATCATCCAAGTCCATTTACAAACAGCTGTAAAATCCACTGCTCTCCAGCGTGGTCCCACACAGGCATGAGTACATTGATAATATCAGGTAAGAGCAGGGAACAGTTTAGTCTGCGCTGTTGGGGACACTAACCAATCTCTACTGCGACCTACCTTGGTCAAATTACCCAGTTCACTTGGCAAAAGGCAGTGAATTCACTTCACCAGACTGCCTCTAAGTAGAACAAGAAATTCAAGATTTTGTGGCAAAACGGGGGCTACATGTCTGGGCCTTCTGCATGTTCTAATCAAAATTTGCTCCTAATTTGAATCTGAACTTGAGTCCAACGTATGGGAGTCTTGGACTAGACAACCTAGCAGTGCTTTATGGACTTACCATTTTAATGTAAGTTATCACAGATGAACAATACAGCTTGTCATCAGGATGATTATTTAAATAACGTCTAAAGGCATTTCACATTCAAATTCTGTTCTCAGCAATACCTAGAAACTTTACAGTCATTCACAAAATACAAACTGTGTATCATTTTACCCATAACAATTACATTACTCGTGCAAATTACAACAGTGGCACACTGGTGTTGTAAAACCCACATAGACTGAAGCAGAAGTTGCCTGGTGAAAGGGAACAATTGAAACTTGAACACCTTCCTCCTATCAGCCTCTAAGATCAATAAAAGACACTTCCTGTAAATGTATCCAAAGCCTTAACATCCATTGAATAACAACCTACCATTTGAAACAGCAGGCAACTAGAACCTCTGTCTGTGTCTAAAACTATGAGCTTTCAGCCAATCAGCAGCAAATGCTTCTTTGCAGTCCCCTTCATTTTTATGTTAATTCAGTGATTTGGAAAAGCCATGCAAACACTTGTGTTATCCTATAAGCAACACAGGTTGGAAAATTAATTGATCACAAGCCTGATATTATTCAGCTTATGGATAAAACAAACCCATTTACATAAATGAAAAAGACAGACATGGCAAAACCACTACAGAATTCATTTCAGAAGAGTTTTAGTTTTAACCTGCCAAGATTACTTGATTTCATCCATTCCCACAACTATCCTTGAGTGTCAGCGTTAAATTCTGTTGTACCTGTATGTAGTATTTTATTACTTAGTTGAATAGAGCAAGGAAACCAATTTAGACAAAATGACGACTGAGGTGTGATGGCTGAACTTTTACTGAACGATGTCTTAAAAAATGACTGAAATCAGTTAATGATTTTATTATAGAAGATCTGGGGAAGGGTCAACATGCAGAGTGTCATCAGATATCCCGTGCTTTCATGGCAAAAATACAGAACAGATCAGCTAGAAAAATGAGTTCGGCAATGCTGTAATTTTAACTGGTCTGTTCATTTGCTTACTTCTGGAAACAGGTTTTGCAAATTTATGATCAGAGGTCTTCCAGAAAGAAGACTCTCAATCCACATGAGCAAAGTCACAGCAGCATAAACTACTCCTTAGCATCAGCTATACTCTGGACAGCTATCCTTGAATAATATTTACTAAACTGTTAAAGTAATCCCATTCAGCTACTGCTGAAGAGCTGATCCATTGCATTGTTACTAGTCATTTCCTCTGCACAGAAAATCTAACAAAGGAGAAATGCAGCAACACTGAAATTTACTAAAATTAACACACTCAGAACATTGCAAACCAAATATTAGAAGACTGTATCTTTTTATTTTTATTTAAAGATACAGTTCATTTTTTTTCTTATTCTAAAAGATAACTTACAGACAAGGTACTTTTCTTCACTACAGACAATGGACATCTGAATTTCTAGAAGTGACATACACATTGAAAGCACCAACAAACAGCTCAATTTCGAACAAGATGCATTCTGACACCCTTTAGCATTATTAAAAATAACGTAAGCTACAAGTATTAAAACGATACAGATTTTAGTTAATCTGTCCAGTATCTACACTAACACAAATCTAAGAAGAACTTGGAATAGCTAGTACACAAATTCTCTTTATAGACTCATTTAGTGCATTTATTTTCAAACAGAACATACCTACTTACACAAATACAAAGGCAAACTCAGCTTTAAAAGTCTATGCAAAACATTCACCCTCAATAGATGTCATGAATATGAAAGACTATTTTCATTTTGCTATCTCTAGACACTTAAATAGGAATCCCCTCCTGCAAGAGGGCATACACACCTCTTTGAAAATGAAGAAGTTGAGTAGAACCATTCCAAAGTTGTAAACAACCAACAGGAAACGTAACTGGAAGGGCTCTCTTGTTTTCATCCATTTGGGGCCCAGCCAGACAGTGAGGAGATAAATAGTGCTTATAGTCAGTGTTGGAAACGGAGACTGCATCAAGGGCCAATCATCAACACGTTTGTCTGGAGGGAATGAAGCAAACACAAGGAGTCAACAAGGTCTGAACAAAATGTATCTCAACATCATTTTAAGCATTCCATTTGATAAATATTATTCTCTCCAACAATAGCTGCATCAGTAGAAATATAATACACTCATTCTTTGTAGGAAGGTTAAAGAAAATAGTTTTTAAAAAATGCCGCTATTTCACATTACCTCACAGAGATTTGTTATGTCATGCAAGTTCTATTGTCCAAAACAATAAAGCAAATAGAATCACGCAAGCCCAAACTCAACCCACTAATCCCCTGCAAAATAATTTTGCTTATGATGAACAGTGACCGAAGCGGCAACATAACCAAATATTCAACAGCACTGCAAATAAAAGAGACACAAATTTGGCAAAAAAAATTTGATAAAATTAATAGCTTTTATTAGTTTAAGATTAGGCACTAAAAAGCCTCCAATTAATTTTATACAAGTTATATGATGTTAACAAAGTACCTTTCCTATTTGATGTAGGTCAGTCTCATATGTTTCAGACAGAATACTAACAATGTTACTGGAAAACAATGAAATGAAAGAATCCAAAGGGATGGTTCTAGTTAGAGTATCCTGTGCTGCCATACGGGAGACAAAGGTTTTATTTACAGTCTCCTTCAGTTACTCGCAGGATCCAGAGTTACACATACTGTAGGGCCCAGGATATGCTATATAAAGTTCTGGATCTGTATCAAAAAAAGGACTCGTAGCCTGATGAACCAATGACATCTAGGATTAGAAGATGGCTCTGCTACAGAATAGGGAAAGGAGAGACTCCAGTGACACCTTCTTACTCAGTGTTTCCTTCCCTCACATATGAAGGCTAATCTCTAGTAACAGCAAGAAATAAAAGCAAACTATTCCATAACAATCAATACTTCAGATACTGCACAGCTCTATGATGCTGACTGGATTATTTTCCAGAGTCTTAGGCCAGTTGGAGTTTAGATAGAAATCACACCACATGGCTCCTTGGGAAGCTGAAACATTTAAAACACGTGCCTTCAGTCATTTGTGGGCAATTTCACACATAGCAATGCAGTTGCCCACAGACTTACCTAGAGGACAAGTTTTTTTTGGAGAACTGTTTTTCTTCATGGTAACCCAAAGACCATGACACCCCCACCCACCCCCAATACAATTAATTCCCGATCCCAGACATAACAACAGGTAAGTTAGAAAACCCTTCTTATCTACAAAATGAGGAACTCTGATGCAATGAGGAAAGTACAAAACAGCACTGCCATTACTCCTCCTCCATTTCTTTCTCGCTTCCTTGGTTGCCCTTAAGATCATAAATTAGAACCTCATTTTAGGAGCAGATTTCATGAGACCTTCTATTTCTAATAAACAACACATATTGTTGAAAGACGGTGTGCATGGCACTGACTCTTCTTGCTGACACTGCCAGAATGATGGGAGGCAGCCTTGTGACTGCACCTACCAACAGAAGCCAAGGACGAGATAGTGCAAGGAGTACAGGTAGGAGTGGCAAAAAATTCAGACAGATTGTAGAAATGCAGGCAGTGAAATAGAACTGAAGTGAGAAAAGACAGTTACCTCTTACTTTTCAGCAAGTCCCTGGAACAGATACTTCTATTACAATATAATGTACTCTCTGTAAAACATGAGAATAATTGCTTTATAGTACAGTATAGTGTCTTGGGATGTAAAGGAACAGCCCCATCTTCCAGACCTCACAGAAAGCCTCCTACTGAAGCTGAAGTCACAGCACTGCATTGCAATTATTATACTGCTGTCTCCTTTACACTTTACTTCCTGCTTGCTTTTAGCAATTACTCTACTAAATTTAAAAATAGAAGATACAGCATTTATAAGATGAGAGAAATGGCGAACCTCATCATCCACCTGATACGAAGCAGGGGCAAAGCAAAAAGAAAGGTGTCACTTGTTAATTAGAGATAGCTCTGGGAATAGCCAATGTGTGACATGCTTTAATCAAATCTGCATCTCACTTCAGACACTACAGTGTTCAAAGAGTTAAGAGCAGGTGAGGCAAGAGACCCAGTTGCTTTCCCAGCCTTCTTGCACTAAGTAATATAAAGAGGCAAGCACATATTAGGGAATTTGTCTTGGAATTTTCTAGCCCAGTGTTTCATGGCATCCTGAACACTAAAGTGACAATACGAAAAAAGTGAAAAAGGAAGAAGATCTGAATTTTACCCAGGAGCTGAATGTTCCCACCCACTGCTGATAATAGGAAACCATGACCTATTCCAGATTTCTTTTTGTGGCAGGACACAAAGATTCCTAGAGGGAAGAATGAGGATTCACTAGAGGGTGAAAGGAAAGACAAAGGGAAAACTTGTATGACAGACCAGATGCAAGTAAGCTTTGTCTCACACTTCATCAGGACTGTAAACAATTCTTCCACCTACTTTCAACAAATACTACAAATTGAAGAACTTGAGAAAACCAAGAGAGATATTTAATTAACTCCAAACAACATAAGAGCACCTGGGTAGCTGCCATTACAATTCCATACCCGAATCATGGTTTCAGCCTGTTACTTTGCACAGTTTCTGGACAGTGAGTCACCATATCTCAGAGACAAGTCTTAAAGTATTTGAAAGAAAGGCAGAGCTCACTGATACAGACTGCATAACACATTGCCCGGGGAACCTATCTGATTGGGATTTTGGGGCCTGACCCCTCCTAGGTCAATTAATTACACTTTGAACACAAAATGCATGTACGAGAGGGAATACAATAGGTGATTCAGTTCTGGAGTACATCCTGGCCAAAACAGAAGCATATTAATAGTCAAAAAGTTTATTGCAATCCCTACTGTTGTAAGACCACCACCTTGCATTTATTTTGAGGGCATTTAGGAGAGACTGCATATGGTTATTTTTTACTAATAACGTGGCATCAGAAAACAAGCTACTTTTCATCCCAAGGCTCGCTAGATTCAGAAACTTGCTCATCACAAGATCTCTCCTGGATAATACAAAGTAATTTGTTCAGTTTTAAACCAGCTCCATGCACCATTCTTGTTGCACAGAAGATACTACAAAACCAATTTCATTTCAGTTTTCCAGGCAAGCCTGCTTGTCAATGTTCTACATAGAAAACATAGCTACATGCAGACCCTTGTTCCAAATTTCTTTTCAGATACCCTCTTTCAAACCAAGATAAATTCATTCTCAAGACAAACCTCCCAAGCTACTCCAACACCCTCCTCCCTCCCACCCCTCACCCTGTTTTAGCAAAAACATCATAATTTTGTGTCCTACTTACTAGCTGGTGCTGATGACCACAAATGGTTTCTGCAAATTACAGAGAACTGTGATAGCTTAAGGGGACATATGAGTGTATTAAATCCTGCAGTACTTCGCATGCACTAGGTACATTATTACCTGAAAGATGAAATAAGCTTGAAATAAAAAGGGCAGCTCCCTGAATTAAAAAATCCCTCCAACTGCTTTGAAGCAAAATGACCAATGCCTTTACCTGATTAGAATTGACAGAGAGTGACTGAATCTTTCAGGGGATTAATGTGCTTGTCTTTCAAATCCTAAGACTGAGATTCTAATTCAATCACAAATAAAACGTCTGTTGTGATGGCACACCCTATAGTACAGTGCTTTTTTTGTAAGGTGTGAGAAGTTTTAGAACAAACATTTAAAGTTGCACTCAATTGTAAAAGTTAATCCAGAGCAGAATAAAGAGATCTGCTAACATGTTCCTGATAGAAAATTACTGTTATGTAAGGAAAGTATATTGACATGTTTATATACACAAGGTTTTCCTGTCATTTTGTGTATATACCTTTTAAAGTTTCACATTGCAAGGACAAGAAATAGAAGAACATATATATATAAATTGTGTGTGTGTATATATATATGGAAAAAAAAATAATTGAAATTGCCCTGAGACACCTGCACTTATAGGGTCTGATTCTTTACATGGGGCAATTAACAGGAAATACATACATAAACTCTGATTTCTTCTTCCAAAGCAAGAACAAGAGCAAGACCAGTGAAAAGGACTGAATATCGTACCCAGTAATGTCTACAGAGGACATAATTAACCTATATTGAAATATGGAAGGCAAATGAAGATGAATTTCAGTAAATAAGGCTGCGCTGATGGTGATTTAGAGTTAAAAATCGCAAGAAACTTCTGTGGAGCATACTATAAATGTATCAATACGCAAATGCTTCTGTTAAACGTGGTTCAGCATTTCCAATAGGGAGGATCTTAGATAGTTAAACTTCCTGCATATTACTGAGCCTATGATTTTTTTTTTTTTTTCTTTTCCCTCAAGAAGTACAAACTTTAAAAATAAGCAAAGAAATGCATAGCACAGTTGCTCCTACATTTATCTGGAGAAATCCTGAAACAGTACAATGGTGACTATCTCTGCTTTTAACATTAGTTTTAGAGAAAACATTACATAACTAAAATACTTTTGAAATTCTCTGCATTCATATTAGATTCAAAATCAATACTTAGTAAGTCTTTATTTTTACTTTAACAACATATGCATTCCTTATCTATAAGGTCGCTAGTCACTAATTCATCTGGAGCGCCTTTCAAAGTTATTAATAGCTATTGATACTATTCTCAGCGCAAAGACACTTACAGTGCCAATCCAGCACATCCATCTGTCCAATTACATTTCTAAAGACACTGCAGAAATGATGGTGACTATTTAAAAGTGTCTTTTAACAGAACTCGCTGCAGATCACACCATTTATTTTACCAAGAAGTCCTCTCAAAGCCCAATCTCAAGTTTAAGAAAGATTTCCTTAAACAAGTGAAATTTTAATTCCACAATACAGGGAAGGCAAACCAGTATTACCTAATTGGAGTATTGTTCTATGAACTACACTGTTTTAATTATCAAAGAATTTCATGCATCTTGTTACTAGCAGTATAACTGAAGGATATTACAAAATGAAAACACATATCATGTAAGAAAACATGTAAGAAACATAACTTCATGCATCTTAAAATGTTTCCAAAGCTTTCACATTAAATTCCTTTGCAGTATTTTAGTGCCCCCCCCCCCCTTTTTTCTCCCTCTCTGGTTACAGATTAATAGTCTATCAACATACTTTGCTTTCAGCATTCATATTAGAAATACTGGTTCAGTCCTGTAAATATTTACAAGTTAATATAAGATTCACTGTAGCTATACAACCACTGCAGGCTGGCTCAGTTCAAAGTAAACTAGAATAAGCATCTACCTGATTAGACTCTAGGCTTTTAAACTAAATGGAATAACCCAACAGGATCACTTCAAAGTATATTTACTGCTACCAGTTTGTAGAGATTCCAAGGAAAAAACTTCAGTCTTTAACTAAAACCTCAGAATGTACAAATGGAACAAAAGCTGAAGCTATGAACTTAGCCTTTAAAACAGTACACGACTAACTACATGGGCTGCACAACTTGAGACTGAAGACTTACAGACTATTAGAGTCAAAACTGAGAAGCCATATATCTTTGGATTGAATACCTACAGAAGTAATTTTTCTTTTCAGTTATTTATTACAATTTTAATACAGCAGTTTATATGGCCCAAATTGAGTGACTCTTTTAAAGGTCTCCAGTGCTTGAATTTACTTGTCTGCTTTTATATTGATTATTCATTGCACATATTACACTCTAATCCTCAATTATCTTAGTTTATCAAGTTTCTTTACAATAAATCCTATGATAGAAGATTGAAGCTAGTGCACAAACTAAAATAACATGCCTATTCCCTAACTCCTGNTTGATTATATACCTAATACTAGTACTAATAATTCATTTAAAAAAAAAAAAACAAACACAAAACAAACAAACAAAAAAAAAACTATGTTCTCCTAGGAGGGATTGTGCAGATTGCTGCAGGAAAGCAAAAGGATTGGGACACAAAGAATTTCCAGTTTATGCTTCTTTCTCAGCTTTACCTCACCTATCATACTGGACAATGTCTTCAGTTTTCTGGCACTATGGGTATTTCTAAGGAATCTGACAGGGTCAAAGATACCTGTACTTAACTCAGGAACACTGTTATCTAGTATAATCTACAAACCAAAGGCCATGAAACTTTCCTTAACACACATTCTACCTAAGAGATCTTCCTTGGAAGAATTTCCCATTTTACGATAGGATGTCTTTTCAGAGGCAGAGAACCCAGCAGAATATATAACAGCTTGCTGTAAAATGTTAACTAGACTCACTGCATAAATTTGCTCCCTAAATCCAAAGGAATTAGGATTAAATTTTAACTAATTCATGGTACTTTTCTCTGCTACACTGAATACCCATCTTTCATCAATTTTTTTCCCCTCCTCATTTGGGTAGTTATAAGCAGCCATCAGATCACTGAGTAGCTGCTATTTTTTAAAATTTTATTTAAAGAAACGCCTTATTTCATTCACCTGAAGGGAGTATTTTCCAATCCTTTAACTATTTCATGGCTCTTCTCTGGGTACTCTAGAAACATTTCAATCGGCCTTGCACCGGTTTAACGGGCAAAACCAATCAAGTCTCTACTGCTTTCCCTCACAGAAAAATTCTGTATTATCACAGTATCGTCACAGCTTCATTGGTGGTTATGACTGGCAAGCAAAGAGGTGAGTATATTACTGGTAAAGCTAAGGATGACATACACACAATGCTATTTGGACAAAGGGTCCCAAAACAGCAAAAAGAGCTGGCCTGATTTATGTAATTTTTTTAAATACAGAACAGTACAGAGAACACGTTTACTTTGATCTTTTAGAAAGAACAGAAATGTCTGAGTTAAGCATTTTGTCTATACTCAAGCTTTAACTAGCCAAGAACAAACTAATTTGTTTGGGCTGAGAACAGGAGACACTGAAATTTTATGGCAAAGCATTGCTGTTTGTTAAAACATCAAGCTAAAATGAAAGAATAAAAATATTCAGTCTTATGCACAATGAAAAGCATATACTCTGAAAAACAAAACACAGAGATTTTAAAAGTTTGCAGATGAAGCTGTACAAATTCTGTTGCACTCAGAAATGAGAGATGCCTGCCCAAAACCAAAAGGACTACAGACAAACAGGTACTGCCTATAACCAGCTGTGACTTTGTTTTAAATTTCAGGGCTTTGTAATTGACTGTTTAGTTTTCTTTACAGCTATATACAGCAACATAAAATCAAAATACCACACAGCTAAGAACATCTCCTGCAGCTAATGAACACCTGTGTAATATGCATGTGTTTCATAAACTGTCATTAAAGTAACAGGAATGCCTAATTCCAATTTGATGTTAGAAGGTCAGATGTATTTTAACTACTATTCCTGTTATTCTAACTAGCATTCCAGTCTTCTTGGGACTCCCATCATTCAATCACTAATACTACATTGTCTCTGTGCCTGTACACAGCAATTACAGGATACATTTGTTTCAAGACAAGGATAATAATGGCATTATTATGAAGTTCAGGAGCCACATCAATTCACCATTAAGTCTCAGGATTTTCAGTTCTAAGAGATTGCCTTGTTCAAATTATTTTTGATTTATGTCCTCTGTTGATTATGATTATTTGTGAGGACAGTGCAAACACTCTGCTTCAAGGAATAATAAAAATATAATCCTAATTGAAGCTTACAAAAGATTTGCAAGATAGTAAACCCTTGAGACACACAGCATTCTTATGTTTGTCAAATCTTACTTTTCCAAACATCACAAAAGCAAGATAAATTCTCAGTGCAGTGATACCTGCATGCCTTTTCTTAAATGTTACAAGTTATAGAGCAAACAGATGAAGAAAACAGAAAAAAAGACAAAACGAAAAACCCCAACCAACCCATGGGATGCAATTTTATGAACTAGCTGCAGAACTCTCTGATCCAGCCCATGTCTGGGTATTTCTAAAGAAATAAAGGGGCTTTACACTTTAATAAGCTTTCCTTCTACAATGTTTTCTTTATTTAAACTTTTATTCAAACTTCCCTTGTCTCAGCCAAAACTGTATTTCTGAGAGCTCAGACTGGAGAGGTCATTACCTCACACAAAAGTGGTGAGTTTTGGTACTACGAAAATAGTTGTAGGGATACCAGTAAGCAGTAATACAAACACAGGATTTATGCACGTTCAATGTTGCAATAACAGGTTAGACTATTGGCCCATCTAGTATGATTCTGGGTTTTATAATGCCAAAGGGGATTATCTTCTCCATAGACAGATTTTTTTTTTTTTTTTTTTTTAGATTCCCTCAGCTAGAAGCTAACATCCTTGAAAAGTGTGAAGGATTATTAATAACAGTTTAATAATAACTCTGCAAGGCCTTATCCACTGTAGAGACATGTGTTACATGCTCAGCATACACGGGACAGTAAGTTCAGCACTGATATGTGTCTTGCTAATGTGCTAACACAGCGGAAGGATACTGATGCTTAATTACACAGCAAATGTAAACAACTTATATTGCTACTCTTGTAACACAAAATGCTTTGGAGTTACAGATGAACATTTATAGACTCCTAGATGCAGTGACTGAACACGTATGAGAACCAGCAATGGCAAATGAAATATACCTGAAAACAATACCAGAAAGCTACCAGAGAACATTTGCTAGAAGCTGCACAGAAATCTCTCTGATGAACTACCCATTTGTTCTGTTTACATCAGCACGAGGATGCTGCTCATCAGTTTGGTTTTACAGAAGGATGAATGAGGCAGGAATTCTGTTTTGAGTAAAAACTACAAAAGGAGTTATTGAAATATGTTAGCTTTTATCTCAGTTGTTTGTAAACAAAATTTACAGTTGTGAGGTACATTAGGTCTTCTGTTAGCCTAACACATCAGTCAAAGCCTCCAAAGAAAAGTAACACTGCAAAACATTTAGAACTTATTTCCTCAACATGCCTTTGACATTAGCAAAAATGACAACTCAGAGAAGTGGGGAGAACAACAACCCCAACACCAAAAAAGACTAATTTTGAAATGTTCATTTTCAAAACAGGAATTGAATAAGAAAATGTTTTTATACCCAAAAATGAGCAGAAGAATGATCAGTGTCTGAATCTTTCACTCAGTATACAGTAGCAAAATCATCGGTTTGGCAGCTAGATAATGTCATATCCAAATGACTGCTATAGCTCTTCGCTTCTACAGTTGTGTTACCTTTCATGGTAACATATGGCCCCCAAATCTAAGCTTCTCTAATGGTTTCTGCAATACAGTTTCTTACTCTTGATCAAAAATTCATGGATCACTAAAACTGAAATTAGTCAGAGGAAAATCTGACCTAAACATGAAAGGATTTTGGGGTATTCTATGTGTAAGTATATTGGGAACATCCGTTCCTGGTAAACCAATAAATATTAAGTACAAACCCAGAAAATATGGTTATGAAGTCTCCTATTTACAGAACAGCTATTCAATTTAGCATCTGTGTTTCCTATTATTTTTTTCTTTAGAGTATCTTAAACCATTTAAAAAGAAGGTGTTACAATGATGCTCTAGGAATAGAAGGATATAAAACCTTGTCTGGAGAGGTAACATTTACTGGTTTAACAGAAAAAGTGGAAGATGTGGGTTACAAGTTCCCTTCTTCCAGCAACATTCTGTGAGCATTTAGAAAACAATGAAACAATCTCTGATATTTGCTATAACTGGGAGAGGGGAAACAAGGAAATTGTATCTATAAGCAGATAAAAAAGAAAAAAAAATATACTGTAAAAAAGAAATAAAAGGAATAGGAAAATATAATGGAAACAGCCCAAATAGTCAAGAGTCCACAATTATGCTGAAACAGTGGAGCACATGTGGGAGGTGGATGGATGGAGTGAAACTAGGGAAGAATCTCGTGGTACAAGCAGACACAATGACACAGAGAGAGAACACTGGGGCAGGAGTTAAGGATCAAACCAGTGAAATTATTCAAGTACATAAAGAAAAGAGTGGAATTGCAGGCACGTAAGTGAGTTAACCTGACACAACCAAGAGCAGTTAATGCCCACAGGCGTGCCATTATCTTGCATCAAATGCAAGCCAAATTGAGGTAGCTTATTTCCCCTCATCTTCCTTGAGAGAAAGGTAAACTAGCTTATGTTTATCTTGAGATCCAAGCACACACAATGGGAGTTAATACAAAACATGTTGCACTCAATTTATCTCTGGGCTTGTCTTGGAGCTACTTTGCTTTACCTACAGTCTAGGGTGCAGTCCTGAAAAACCCCACAGAGCTGACACCTAAGTCTCAGCAGGCCTGAACTTCAGAGCTGCCTTCTTTTACGTACTTAAAACACCACAAGACCTTGAAGTCTATAAGCTCAGAAGCACTCGAGTCTTGACAGAATTGATCACGGTTATACCCACTTGCCACCTAAAAAAGACCCGGAAACTATGTATCTGCCATCTACATCTTCCTAAAGGAGATGTCAGTCAGGTAGTCTCACACACAAGAGTTCTTTATGAAATGCAATGGTAGCTTCAACCTGTTTTCAAATACAGCCTGAGAAAGAAAAGCCCTGACACACAGCAGTTTATTAGTTAGAGAAGTCCTACCTCATGGATCAGATCTGCCCTTAAAAGCACACTGTCCCAATTTCTGTGCTCTAGGCACGCTCCACTCATACCAACACTCTTTAAAAGCCAAAGCTCTCATTCTTTTTATGGCCAATTCTTTTTAGTGAAATGAACTCTCACGTAGCCCCAGTTTTTCAGGCCATTCACGTTTAGCCCCATTTGCCTTACCTTAAAAAACTTAAGTACACACCACAGTCTTTTTCCCTCCCTAATCTTGCATCCTAGCAAATTCTTCCTCCCAAAGTTTTCTCCATGCCTGCTTGGAGCCTTTTCATTCATTCACCTTTCATCTAAGTGCTCCTTAATCCCTTCTACATGAATTGAGTAACTCCAGAAACCTGTCTGGACTAGCAGAGGAAAAAGTGGAGTCTTGTCTCATCCACTCCTCATGGCTCCTAATCTACAAGGCCTTAAAAGGAACTACAGCCTACGCTTCCTACACCTTCCTCTACTAATTGTTCTTATACAGCCTTTGACAATCTTTCCTGGTTGCACAGGATAGCATAGCATCGCTGCCTTGAATACAACTTCTTTGGTCTTCCATAGCTATTATCACAGCCCTGCTACATGCCTCTTCACCCCGAGTACAGCATAAATACAGAATGACTACCATGATCAACTTCTAGTCAAGTTTCTCCAACCAGAGACAGCTACCTACGAACAACAGTTCAACCACTATGCTCAAGCAATTTACGTAACCAGTGAAGTCCCCAGGATGAATGCTTCTGTGGCATCTGCTTCATCCCACAGATGTTTCAACTCCTCAAGAATTCTTCACCTCTTGTCGCAGTATGTGGCTCCAGGACCGCAGGACGATTTGCACCTCGCTAATGCAGACTTAGCTGAGAAACACGATCTGCCGAGAACTCCACAACAGTAATTTACAGTGTGCTGCAATTTTAAACATCTAGTCATTTGGCCTTCTGCAGTAGATACTGAGGTGATGCAATCAGTTTGGTTAAATTCTTTATAAAGCAGTTTCCCAACCTCCTTCCATGGAATCTGCTTTACGAGTATTCATACAATCTTATTTCCTCCAAAGATTTCAAGACATTTTTCAGAATTTTCGGAAGTTCAGTTATGTTCTTGCCATTTTGTCCAAACATTTACTTTGGCCTTCTGGAATATGCTGATGAGTGTTCAAAGAGAAGTTCATACCACATTGTTGCTGGTGCTCTTTGAAGGCTTTTCTCTGTTTCATTTCTTTGCTGGAGCTGAGAGTTGCAGGTGACCGCCTACAACTCCTCCTCCATTTTAGGAAAGAGAAGTCTTCCACTCACAATTCAGCTCACACCACAGTGTTAGCTTTGCTTCAGGCTACTCCCCCAGGCTTGAGTTCTTGAAGCTTGGTGATCCAGAATCTCTAAGCAGGCATTTCCACTCCAGTAATGTACTTTTCTGAATGTTTCCATTTCCAAAGGTGCTTGGTATCTGTTTTGTTCTGATTATCTGTCTTTTGAGTTCCGCAATCTGGTAAAGTCTCCTAGTGATGAAATGTGGGTGGAATTTCCCTCAAACACCCAGAAAATTGTCTTCAACATCAACAGTTGTTTTTTCTTCACTAATGAAGTCCCTCCCTCCACTGTCAGAACTTCCAGTTCTGTTCCCCGGACTGAACAAGAAACTGTACCTGAACTTCCTGACCATTCTTAACTTAGTCCCAAGATCTTCCTGGCAAATTTTTTTATGGCATTTCAGTTTCCATGGAAGCTGCTCCACTGGTTGACTTTTAAGGTAAGAAGCTGTAAGCTTCCAGTGTTTCTCACCCTTGCTGCCTTACACTTCTGACCCAACTGATAAAAGCTATGATTGATATTGCTCCTGAACAAGATGCTACTTAGAAGACTATCCTACCACTAAAGTGAAAGTTTGCATCTTTCTCCTCTCTCCTTTCCTCCTGATGGAAAAAGTCTGTAATCTTATTAACTGCAACAGCTGTAAATAGTTGCTGTTCCAAAGCAGTCCCACGTGGCCTGGGATGGCCCTGCCTCCTCCTAGCTTTGAGCTCCAAGAAAACCATTCTCAAAGTCAGTAAAGCCTTCTGTTCTTTAGTTCAATACATTCAAATTCACTAGTTCCTCTAAAATAAATCTGTTTGATACAGGGTTTCACAAATCTCCTTTTCAAGACACAGTCTCCTATTCCCTATCCCCAACTGCCAATGGTCTCAAAACAACCCATGTTTTGAGATTTCCACATTCTTCTTTCCTGGACTGTGTCCTGAGTTATTCATCTTAATAGTTCCCCTGGACTCAGCCTGGAACCTCCCTTTAAGTCACCTGCTCAGTCATCTAATCATACCCTTAATCCTTCCTGGCAGATCTAACGCCAACCAGCTACCTGAGCTGAGAGAAAAAAGGAAGCCCTACCCTACCTATTGCATGTAACCAGTCCCATACCCTTACAGAAATAATGGCATGATCATCTTTCCTGATAGTAACTGTTGCACCTTTTTTTCCCTCCTGGTGACTGACCTCTAAGACCATGTTTTTGTCCTTTCTACCTCTCCTTGAAATTTATGGCTTCCTAAATGGCTCCTTCAGCCTTTTCAGATGAATATACGGTTACAACAGACTTTAGGCTTACATGAAAGGGGTCTAAAAAGACAGTCAAGGGAGGAGAGGAAAAAAAGTAGTTTTTTAACAAATTAACAAGCAAAACCATTAAGCTAAGGCTGAAAGTGTATTTAAATATATGGGGAAAAAGTCATAGAATACTGTTATTATTCCTAAATGCAAGACTTAAAAAAAACAAAACCACAAACAAACCAGCTTTAGAAAACAAGCTTAATGCTAAAATAATTCTGACATTAAAAAAAAAGTCCAGTTAGGTTCATCATATACTTAGTCTGTTGGGGTTCTTTTGGGTCTCAGAAAAGGTCAGTTGCTTTTTAACTAGCACAAAGCAGGGAAGGAAAAAGGCCAAATCTTTACAGCACAAAGATAAAGCAGCACAAGACTCAATGGGACATTCTGGCACAGTTCTACACAAGTCTCATCACAGGAGTCCAGGGCAGCATTAGAAAACCGCTGCTGGCAGGACAATCCTACTGAATACTGAGAACAGAGCTAAAGACAGACTTGGGTGTCAAATAAAAAATGGAAGTGAGAACTGGAGAGAATAAGTAAATTTGGTTTTATATGAATGAGAAGTTTTTGTGTAGGAGTAGTAGTGGGAATAAAATTTCTTCATATTTTATTGTGTAATTTTGCTGTGTAGTAGTGTTTCAGTGTGATTTATTGTGTAATGCTATTGCATGGCATCATTTGTTGAGCAACTTTGCTGCGTGGTATAGTTTTTTATTTAATGATATTGAATGTTAGGCAATGGTCTTGCATGCCATAATTTGAGTTTTCTGTTGAGCAACATCACTGCCATAGTTCTTGACACAATGGTGAATTGCATGAATTCACATAACAGTGCTGAATTAATGACTTTAACATATATTCACTCAGAAATGGCAAAGGGAGACAATTATTTTTTCGTAAATGAAGACACATGCAGAAAAGCAGCAAACTGAGCAGGTATTTAAGTGGCAAACTTAGGACGCAAGATATGACTTCATTAAATAGTAATGCAGCATTGCCTCATAAATGACACTTTCTTATCTGGAGCTACCTTGTAACTACAATGTGTGATATTACAAGTTTTGTATATCCATACCTAACTCTAAAAATCACAGGGCGACCTTCTTTTACATGCTACTGGCTATAAACAGGAGCAGTAACATGTTTTTGATGTGACCTAGGCTCTATCCAAAACTATCCTTGCAAGGACCTGCTGAAAATCAGAACCTGAACAAGAAACTCTCCACCTCTTATGCAAAATGCAACTGATTACTTCATTACCCTGCAATCCTGTGTTAACAGGAACACTACTGAGATTAGAGCAAAAATTTAGAATTTTGCATCAGTAAATTAGTAAAAGACTTAAGCATATTTTAGATTCCATCATAATGTCATCCTACTACTACTTAACATTCTCCAAAGAAGCAGGAGGAAGAAATAAAAGTTTGGTCTATATGTAGTATTTGTGTAAGTTACTTTACATTCCTTAAATAAACTTGCTTTTTCATCCCTCTTGGTTTGTTCCCTCCAATCATTTTTGCTTAGAACATACATGGTCTATATACAGACTTAAATAACGTGTTTGTTCAGGAAATATATCAGAACTTGAAGCCTTTTTCCAACCAAATCAAGTAATCCATAAGCATATCAACTTTGTACCCACATCTATTTTTATATCCATCTGATAATGCTATTGATTAGCTAGAACAGCATCTCTTTCATGCATTACCTGGCAGTCTACGAACAATTGTATGTTGCAAGAGGCAGAGAGAGAGCGCGAACACTGGTAGATTACAAAGCAGTGCTGCTGCAAGCATTTTATTTGATCTCATATTCTGGCAGGTTTTAAACACAGGAGGAAAAAAATACGCACACAAACTTAGTTTTTAAAATACGGCAAAAACCAGAAGACAGGCTGGGAAGGCAAATTATGAAAAAAGTGAGCTCCATCCATCTATAACATAAGCTTGATTTATTATCTGACAGATGGCAGAAGAGAGGGGGACAGAAAAGACTTGCTGATGCAGTGAGCTTCCCATCTATAATGAAGGCCTCGCATTCTCACTTACACTGCCACAAAATACATCCATAGTTGCAGTCACTCCAGCGTTTTGCTCCATACACTTCTAGGTTTAAATCAAAATACCCTAGACTTCATTGCTGCGTGCACAACTAAAAATAAATAAATGAAGAAAACATCCAGAGAAGTGATTCTTCTGTCAACTGCCCAAGGCTACGCACGATAGCGACTATGAAAGCTGCAACTCTACCTCATTCATTTCATTTGACCGTTCACACTGACCACTACTTCCAGAACTGCTGGTCGTTGTAGCGAGTTACCATCTCATCTGCTTTCCCAGCACCGAAAGCTGCTTTTTCACATTTCTCCATACTGCAAGACATTTTCTCTTCCTTCAGCATCTTCTTCATTGCAGTCATGGGGTACCAATACAAAACCGGAGCATATCGAAAATGGAAAACAGCAGAACGAACTCAAACGCACTTCATATAAAATGAAAAGCTTCTGCATTGTCGGTAACTAGCATTTCCTCATTTAGTTTGCTGAACACGACGCGATGCTGTCACAGGACTCCCATCTGCCGCAGAAGCCAAAGGCCGCCTGAGCTCCGGCATGAATTACCGGAGGGCCGCGCTTACCTCCGACATCCGATTCCCGTACGACCACCCCGAGGTACGCTGCGGCGAGAGGGAACCGGAGGAACGACGGCTCCGGGAAGGCGATTTTGCTACGTCCAGCCCGCAGGCGTGCGGGGGGACACCGTCACCTTGCCACGAAGGGATGCCCCGCGCACCCCGGGCCGTTACGCGGGATTAAGGGAGATAAACAAACAAAGCACCCAAGCACACCCAGCAGGACGAGGAGGAGAAGCGGGTGCGGAGGGGCCTGGCCCCCC
>VXBL01002513.1:0-22476 GCA_013400195.1 Aramus guarauna | reverse complement strand
TTTTTTTTTTTTAGCAGTTTGGATTTTTCTTTTTTGCTCTTGCCTCTCACTCCCCCGTGACAGACCGGCCAAGGCACCCGTGTGAGCAGGGGTCGCTTTACCTCAAGCTCGTCGTAGTGAGGTATTGGCTTCTCGGCCGACTGGCCTGAGAAGCCTCAGCTAAAATCCCAGCACTGATAAAGCCGGCAATCGCAATGGGATCTCGCTGTCTCCCTGCCCCACTGCGGTGGTTGGTAGCATTTCCCTGACCAGCAACTTGCCCAGGCGCCAGTGAGGTGCCTTTGGCACGCTCTCCCCTCCGTTTCCTGGACCACAGCCTCTATGGTCACCTCATGGCGCAGACAGGTTTGCCCGCCAGGACCGTTGCTGGAGCCTGGAGAAGAAGCCTCCATGGCAAAGGCCGGCAGAGTCCCGGTTCATCCATTCTGCACTCTGCGTTTCAACCCCAACAAACCCTCTGCCTGGTGTGGGTGCACCAGCCGCTCCTCACACCCTTTGCCTCTTATCTCCTCCTGCCAGCTTGTCTCTCGCCCTCCCTCTCCCACGATCTGTGTCATGTGGATGGCATGGGATCAGTTGGGATCAGTTTCCCCACTGAGGGACAGGAGGGGAGCTGCTCCACCCAAGTTGCGAGCTTTCCTCCTGGCAGACAGCAGATCAGATGGTATCTCCCTCTCCCTCCCCCAGTGCAGCGGCACCTGTGTCACTCCTTGTCACTTGGTCTTGGTGAGCACAGCTCGTACTCCTTCTGGGTGAGTCACCCTCCGCTCAGCTCCTGGACCACCCTGGCTGCTGTGATTCCATCCCTATAGATCGGAGAGGCACACTGGCCATCGCTACTGACTCCACCACGAGCAGAGCTGCTGCGCCTGGAGCTTGGAAACCAGCAGGTGTTTGGGAGTAGGGATCACTTGCACTGGGAGAAAGAAGAGGAGCTATGTCAACTCTTGGAGGCCTGGATGGACAAGGAAGTCCAACTTATCCCAATACTGCCTGAAAGTCGGAGCTGAAGCAAGGTTACTGCATGCTGATGTATGGACAGCTGCTACTTCTCTCACATGAGAAGAGTCAATCAAAACTTTGCATGAATTGCACTGACTTGAACTACATTTTATTTTGATGGCACTAATCATGGCAGGAGGTCTGGTGAAAGCTCTGAAATGGATCTGTCACTGGGTAGGGCAAGGTGAACACCAACCTGCTTCCCAAGTTGCATGCAGGCAGTGTAGTAGTAGCTATGGTTCCTGTGCCTCCTTCAGGTGAAACCACTGCAGCATATCCTTGGGCAGTTAGAAACTTAACGCTTAGTTGGCATTGTCTAAAGCACGTCTTCAGAATCTTTTTTGACATTATCTCTTTTGACATTTAAATCAAAAGGAAACCAGAAGAATGAGTCATAATCCTGAGATCGGTGTAGGGCCATTTGCCTTGACCACATGTTTGAAACAGAATGGGCTGCTGAATGAATCAACACAACATAGGATCACACTCCCCTGCCATCACTGATGTCAGGCAAGATGTGGACTAAGCAGAGTGGCATCAACACAAGGAGTAAAGATAAACAGTCTACCAAAGAACAAAAAGGAACAAGACATATTACCAATATTAATACATATTCATAATAATAATTATTTGTATTATAGCCTAGATATGCTTATTTATTAAAAATACTATTTATTTATTCTGTGGAAATTGTTTTTGCATAATTGACACCAATAATCATTGTTTATAAAACATTTATACAATCCAGTTTACTGTTTCATCTATTTCAGATTAGATAACTTTTCTCGATTGCAATTAATTCCTTTATATTGGCAATATGATTGTACATAGATAATTTTACAGACCAGTTAAGCCTTGAGAAGAACCACAACAGAACTGCAGAGCTTGGAGAGCAGGGAGAAGATGAACGATCTAATCAGAGTAACTTCTTCCGTGCTTTGGCATTAGCTTTAAAAAAAGTAATGAAGTTTATAACAAACTATTCTCATTAGCTTAACTTTCAGCCTACAAGCACTAAAATTAGGTCTGTGTATGAGGGCTTCCAAACACATCTCAGCTCATTTCCTACATTTGTGCACCCAGCAGGATGTGCTGGTTCTAAGAAAGCTGAGACCCATGTCTTCTACTTACAGAGAGCAGAAGGAGGATAGAGTCCAAAGGCATAGCATCAAATCAGCCTCCAAGGAAATCTGCAGCATGGTAGTCAGAAAAAAAGGATTTTTTAATATCATTAATTGAAGTTGTCATCTTCTACTTGGTAATCTACACATTCCTAAAACCTGGACATCTCAGATGGGCAAATTTCCACTCAGAAAAGGCAGGCCAGTGGCAGCTGATGCCAAAGGAGCACACACATTCCCAGCTGTTCTTGGCCATTTGTCTGAAGCCTGAGTGCTTCAGGAAAGGTGCAGAAGGTAACAGGAAGCTGTGGGACAGCCTGCCCCAAGGAAGGTCTCCTCCCAGTTCCCATTTGAGACGTGAACTGTTTGTATTCCTTCCAAACCTTTTTGTAGAAACAGCAATGAGATATCTCATTACAGAACTATTTCAAGCCATTTTCTGCTTCTTCATGACACAAGTAGCAATAGAAATGTTACAAAGTCCAGATGATCAGTGCATTTAGTGATGCATGTGAAAAAGCATTTACTAATGACTTTTCAGTGAAGAGTATTCTACTGTAATGTTGGATGAATGAGCAGGTGCTTCTGCACTAATTGAAAGTATTCTCACTCAGGTTTGGCTTCAGGTTAGCAATGAGAGTGTTGGAAGGGAAAAGTGAAATACAGATATGTTGGACAGTATTTATGAAGTGTAGCAGGAAGAAAGCAGTCAGAGCTTTGTATGTTGCTGCCAGTGATACCTCCAGGCAGCTCACCAAAAGACAAAAACAGCAGAAAAAGATCTTTGCCTTGCTAGAAAGAGAATCACAACAACCAGGAACTATCCTCGTGGGAAACCACAGAACTGCTTGAATCAATGCATTTGACAGAAGATCTAAATG
Organism: Aramus guarauna; assembly: GCA_013400195.1. Taxonomy (NCBI): domain Eukaryota; kingdom Metazoa; phylum Chordata; class Aves; order Gruiformes; family Aramidae; genus Aramus; species Aramus guarauna. The sequence continues at coordinate 19,472 of VXBL01002513.1, read as the reverse complement.
TTACACCATGCGGTAAGGGACAACCTATTCATTTACCAGTAAAGAAGGCATACAAAGTATTATATGCATTGAGCATGACCAAATTTAAATTGTTCAAAAGACTTTAACTTTAAAAATGTGTTTTAATTACTTTAACTATTAAACTATCATATTTTTTTCATTTGATTACATCAATGCTTTAAGAGGGAAAAGGCTGAAATAAATTAGCACCGCAATTTGCAGTGCATGGGATTTTCTTGCGCAGCCTGTCAAATTTATATGCTCCTTACATTGAAGCTTTCTAGCTGATATGCCTTATAAAGGCTGCTAGCTGTGCCAAAAAAGCTTGTCTGATCTTGGAATCAACAAGCACAGGCTTAATTGTCTGCATATGCAATAGTACAACTGCTGTCTGCTTCAATACAGAGGCTGGTCTAAGGCAGTTTTATACTATACATACTTAAAAGAAGCTGTTTTCAAACAACCATAATTTTTTTAAAAATAATAACATTAAAACCAACAACGTGTCTTTCAGCACTAATTTTTTTTTTTTTTTAATTACGTAACATGTTGTTAACTCTGTAATTTGAGGTGGGGTAACTCAGGCACACAGGGATTACATAGCTTTTGCACAGGAAGTCTTCCGAAGGATCTGAAAGAGATCCAGCTCTTTTGTCTTCTAAACCGTCTGCTAGATGCCATCTGTCATTTCATACACTCAACTACATCAAAACAGTTTTTTTCCAAACCAAATGTATTGTAATGATGCATCAGAAGGTATCCAGAGATGTTAATACTCAGTGCAGGCTTTGGCAAAAACTTACCTTTGATGCAAATTTACCAGCACTGAATTTGATTTCTGGTCTGTACCAACTTCATGTTTTGAACAACAGCTGGTTTTGCTGTGGCTCTGTCTGAAATATCAGAATTAAAATATGTTTAATATCCTGGCTTATATGCTCAAGGGCCAGACTCAACAGAGAGAATTCCTAGTGAAGTAAACACAACTTTTGTGTCCACAGGACTCTATATGTATATTGACATTTCTTCTCCATCTTTCTACCCAAAAATTTGTTCCTGAGAAGATGACCAGGGACGTGGTAGATGGCTCTTTCCCAAGCTACATCAGGTTTTATTCCCAAGTAAAGGTAACTGCAGTTTGACTCCATTACATTTACAGGCTTTAAACTATAGAACTAACCCTATTTACTGCAAACCTGGACAATCACTGGAAGTGTTGGCCTGCAGTGTTGGGCTGCATCCAACTTAAACTGCTGCTGTTCTGTACTGGTCCAGAAGAATAGCCATTAGTCCAGCAGTGCTTCCCAGCCCCATTCTGAGAGATTTATTTACAATTAATTCCTCTGTGGGAGACTTCACCCTAACCAAGAAGCAGGTACATGTTCATAGCTTTACGTGTGTTTCACCTTCCTTTTAAAAATGAGTGTTTCACGGACACCAGGATGATAAAAACCTGTATGCATATTATCTCATTCTGCCTTACTGATACTTTTCTTACATGGTTTCTCATACTTTTACACAGCTAAGATTTTTATCTGCAGTGCTGTCTGTCACAGCATCTATCATTTGTGAGGTGTGGCAAGCACACTTTTGCAATGAGGGCTTCATATGTGTACATGCTGGAGAACAGCTATGCCAAACTATCAGCTGATGTTTTGAGGGCACTGTGTTGAAATGACAGCAACATGTATAGTCAGATCTGCAGCACCTCACAAACTACCAAATCCAGCCTTTTCCATAGGTGTGTGTCACTGCTACTGCACCCACTTCACTGGGTGTGTCAGCTCTCCTGAAGGCGTGTAGCTGTTTGTAGGGATGATTTTGCACCTTCGCTCCTGCGCTAGTAATGGCCTGAAATGTAGGGCATAGTGCCCTGTAGAAGGCGCTTATAGCAATATAGTTAGGTGGAGGGGTGCTGATTATGCAAGCTGTGTGCTATTATGCCGTCTCTGGCTGTAACTGTGTGAGTATGGGTGGTAACAACAGTGCTGGGCATACCCTTTATCTGTGTGATATGTTGAGGACAAAATTGTGGTAAAGGAGTTACATAAAGGCTGTGTCAGCCTCTGGGCCTCTGAATCGGTGCGACCTGGCGCGTGCTCCGCCTTTCACTCTGCCGGGGGGATATTCTGTAGATCTGTACGCTCTTGATGGACAGCCTGAATACTAGTCCTCATTAGTCTTGCATTGTCCTACGCTCAGAAGATCTTGTGGAAGTGTTTGCCACAGGGTTATACATTTTATAAACAGTGAGTTAGCCATATAACACCCTACTGAGATAAGCGGGTATTAACTTCATTTTATGTATGGTGAAATCAAGCTTAGAGAAAAGCAATGCCGGTTCCAGCTCCTTGGAATAGAATAGAGCAAAAATGTTGGGATCTCCCTTAAGTTAGCTAAGTCTTGTCCCCTCACTGGTGTAAACCCATAGTTCACTGGTCTTTCCAGTGCTATATTCAGACATGATCAGGCAGAGCATGAACCTCAGGACCCTACTTGGAAAGAACTTAAAGATCCACTTGCTAGTTGTAGGCAAGACAGACACATATAAAACATAACATTTCCTATGCTGTCTAGTGAAATTCCACATTTTTCATAAAACATGTGAGAGTTTTCTTGTATGTTTTCATGCAGTGGTTGCTCTAACGCTTTTTAGTTGGCAGGGTTCTCAACAGAAAATTTTGTAGTAGTTGCATGTGTATGTGTATAACACAAAGGTGTTTTAAGAGAACAAAACAAGAGCAGGAAAAGATAACTCACCATTAGAATATTTAGTTGTTGAAGTCAGAAAAACAGCCGTTACCTTGTGAAGGACCTTAAAACTGTCTTCTACAAGCTCCTGTCCACAATCAGCCCAAGTCACCATACGTCCATCTTTCCAGCAGGCAGGGAAATCCCCAGGGAGGGCTGCTGTGCAGACGCACCGTGCTTCCTGCTAGGGTTTGCACTGCCTGTTGCAGGATGTTGTGGCACTGGGGTTGTGTCAGCCTGTGAGCCATCCATTCTTAGCACAAGAGGCAATTAATACTCAGGAAGATTTTACCAGGATTACAAAGCTCTGGTGGGAATGAAGTCATCTGTCCCCAAGGTAAGAGTCACAACTCTACATGGCAGCTAAATAGACTCCCAGAAGGGATGGTGACACCCTAAACTGTTGTGCTTTTTAAAAGGCAGCTATTGCACATGAGTAGGTGCACAAAATATGCACATTTTATCTGCCGCGCACATTTTATGCACCCCGCATGTAGCCACAAATCTTTATTTTACCTCAGGTCTTGTCTCAAAATTTTAAGTCTTATCTATGTAATAGAGCAGGATGCTTAAAACTAAAACCTGGGAAGCCTGACACTATACGAGGCAATATTAAAGTATGCCCAAGTGACAAAGACCAGCCATATACTATAATAGCTGCCCAAAAATCATAAGAATGGAGATGCTCATGGGCACAGAATAATAGCTCTGTATCTGAATTACCTCAAGAATTCATGAAGCAACAGTTGGAACAGATCCTCAGATTGTATAAATGAACAGAACTCTGTGGACTTCAGTAGAGTCTTTATGGACACCTATTTGATGTCGTTTACAGGCAGAAACACCAACAGAAATATAATACTTGCCTTTTCATTGAGAAAGTGGCAACTGAAAATGTGAGGGAGGCCAAATATGCTGCACTAAAAGAGCATAATAAAATGTTTCTTATTATATTAACATACTCTGAGGATCAATGTATGTTGTACATACATGTTGTACATGTCAACATGAAAAAAATACTATTTTTTAAAATAAACTTGTTGAATAATAAAATTTGGTTTTATTTCTTCCTAGCTAATGCTAGTAACAAAAGAACGGGGCTTGTTTGGTCTATGCCTAGTAAGCCGTAGGATTTGAAGATGGAAAGCAAAAGAGGCAAGTTGCAATAACAGCTCTGAACTTCAATAGAGAGGACTTCGGGGAGATTCCTGGTGTGCTAGTTCCCAGGAGCTGCTGCTTTGAAAGACAAAGGAGCCCAGCAGAGAGGATTGATATTCAGGGACAACCTCCTCAAAGCACAAGAAGCATCCACTTCTGTCTGCAGGACATGACGTAGGTGTGTGGAGGCCAGACTATCTGAATGGGGAACTCCTGACTGGGCTTAGATGGAAAAAGGAAGCCTACAGGAAGTGGAAGCAGGGATGGGCTGCTCAGGAGGAATAACAGAGGAGTGCCTGAGTGTGCAGAGACTGAATTACAAAAGCCAAAGCTTAGACAGAGTAAAAACTGGTGAAGGACATGAAGGATTACAAGGACTTTCATAGGAACAAAAGCAGCAAGAGGAAGACTAAAGCGAAATGGACAGGTGACCTAGTGATGAAGGAGATGGAAAGGCTGAGGTTTCTATGCCCCATTTTTTACTGGAAAAGTCTGTTCTCAGGCTTCCCATGTGTTTGGTGGAAAACAACCACTGTTATAGGAAGACTGAGTTAGGGATTACTTAAGCAACCTGAACACAGAGCCAAGCAGGATGCATGGCTGATATCACTGCAAGGCTGTTCTCTGTCTCTTCAAAAGGCTGCAGTGATCAGAAGTTCCCAATGAATGCAGAAGCAAATGCCACACACATCTTCCAGAAGGCCAAGGAGGAAGATCTGGAGAAATACAGGCCAACTGACTTTACTTCAGTCCTTGTGAAGGTTATAGAGCAAATCCTTCTGTAAGCCGTGTGCAGGCACATAAGGGAGAATAAAGTGATTGGGAAAAAAACAGCATGGATTTACCAAGTGCAAATTGTGCTTGACCAACCTAATTGCCTTCTACAACGTAATGACAGGATGTGAAGATGAGGGCAGAGCAGTGGATTTCATTTACCTTCACTTTGGCAAGCTTTTGACTCTGTCTCTTGCAGTATCTTTGGAGCTAAACTAGAGAAATAGGGACTAGCTGGGCGAATTACAAAGTGAGTAAAAAAAAGGTTGGAGCAACAGGCTGAAAGTGTTTCGGTAGTTATTTATAAGTGGTATTCCTTGGGCATTCATATTGGAACTGATACTATTTAACATCTCTGTTCATGGCTTTGACAGTTCAACAGCACATGCACTCCACAAGTTCACAGATGATATCCAAATGGGGGAACAGTCATTGTGCTGAATGATATGGCTGCCATTGGAGGTACCTTGACAAGCTGGAGAAATGGACTGACAAGTATTTTATGAAATTCAACAAGGGAAAATGCAGTCCTGCATCTGGGACAGAATAACACCATGCAACAGTACAGGGTGGGGACTGAGCCAGAAAGCAACTTTCCAAAAAAAAGACCTGGGGGTCCTTCTGGACAACAAGCTGAACATGAGTCAGCAGTGTCCCTTTGCAGCAAAGATGGTCAAACACATACTGGACTGCAACAGCAAGAGTGTAGCCAGCAGGACAAGGGAGGTGCTTCTTCCCTCTGTTTGGCACTTGTGAGACAGCATCTGCGATGATGTGTGCAGTTTGGGGCTCCTCGTTACAAGAAAGACTTGGACACACTGAGCCCACTGGAGGACCACCAAGATGGTCAGGGGCTGGAGCACGTGATGTGGAAGGAAAGACTGAGGGAGCTGGGTTTGCTTAGCCCAGAGAAGAGATGACTTCAGGAAGAACTTATTGCTGTCTACAGCTACCTCCTGGGAAAGTGCAGAGAAGACAGAGACAGATGATCCTCAGACTTGCACAGAGGAAGGATTAGAGGCAATGGGCAGAAATTGCAGATGAGAAAAAGCTATTTAGAACCCAATCAAAGGGCCTGCGCAATCTGCTCTGACTTCAAAGTTGTCCATGGTTTGAGCAGAGGACTGGACTAAATGATCTTGAGATCCCTTCCAACCTAATTTCTCCTGTAATTCACCTTCAACTCCAGAAGTTAAATTCTTCCCTCCCTTAACTCCAGACTCCAATCTGAGCAGACTGACCGTGAGCTGAGGTTGGTACTACTTCTCTCATCATTCCTTGCACAGACTTGTACAACTTTCTGTATATGTTTTTAATATTTTTAAACTTGTTCTTAAGAACATAGCCTAAGGAAGTGCTAGGTAATGCATGATGATGTTACTATGAAGTAAATGTAAGTACACCCTTGCCAGCATGTAGCAGTTTCATTTTATTCTTTTTGTCTTTGCCTCATTGATTTCACTTTAAATTTCTGAGTTTCCACACTCCACGTGGCAGCAGCTGAAACGATCACAACCACAAGGCTATTCATGCGGGACAGGAATTTGGCAGTTGGACTAGATGATTGTTATAAGTCCCTTCAAACTGAAATAGTTCCATTCTATTCTATTCTATTCTATTCTATTCTATTCTATTCTATTCTATTCTATTCTATTCTATTCTATCCTATCCTATCCTATCCTATCCTATCCTATCCTATTCAGAATAAGCTGTCCTATTTAAGTTCACAACTAATGAAAGGGACTGGAATCTATAGCTCCTAGAACAAGAGTAAATGTTGTACTTACTGTAAGAATGTAAAGATGTCCAAGCAGAGGTAGGCAGTGTCTGGTAGAAACCAACAGCAGAATGGAAGGCAACAGCAGAAGCCAATGAATGGTAATTCTCCAATAGACTTCCCTAGCTGCTAGCAATCTGTGACTGTTTGATCTGTTTTTGAAATTAGTTTTATGGCCATCTTCAAATGACAGAACAATCAGCCTTATTTCAGCACCAAAGAACCCTGTCTGAAACATTAAAAAGGGAATTTAAAAAAGCATGGAATATGTTAAGACTGTAGCTACTTTGTAGCACAACCTTCTGGGGAAGGAAAATAGTTTCTTTACTATTCTAAGAAATTTTTTAGGATGTGAGAGAAACTATGGATGACTCAATTTATCTATGTTTTCCACAATCCTTTAAAAAGATCAGTTGTATTAAATCAAAAAAAATTGCTGTAATGTAATATAACAACATACATCAGACACCAGGTGAGAAAAAAAAATAATTCTGAACATGAAAATGGCTATCCTACAACCAAAAGTTAGTAGATGTACTTAACGGTATATAGTAGTATGATACCAGCATGCTCTAGAAAGGGTATCTGTAGGTACAGGGCTAGCTCCAGGGATGTATTCCAAGTCCACAGAGGCTATTTAGCTACAAAAAGGAAATCATGCTTCTACATACTTTTACAATTTTACACAGTACAATATTGGTACCTAAAGAACAATGCCCTGTAGGACAGTATCTTATTATAAGAGGATCTGTCTCCTCTCTTTTGCTGACACAGGGGTAAGGGAGCAGACCAGATAATTCTGCCAAGGTGCAGGTCCATGCATAACCCAGTGCCAGCCCAGAACTGGTCAGCGACTGCAGCACAGACAATGTGGTCCTCAGACCTGCTGGTTATTGTGTCAAGAAGATGCTGAAGCATCTGTCTTGGTTGCTGTCACCACCTCTGCTCCCTTTTCCACCCAGACTGGCTGCCTGTCAGATAACCTCCATTTAACTTTCTGCAGCAAAGCAAAAGGAAAGTCGTACCTTTTCTCTCTGTGACATACAAGAGTTTCCATCTCTCTTCTCTTCTCCTCTATTTTGAAATACGTACTTATGAGTTGTAATTTATCATCATTTTTCTTGTCTGAATGTCCCATTTTAACAGCTTTTAACTACCTGTTATACTTCCTCTGCCCTATTGTATAGATCAGTCTACTGTCAGTAATTTCCTCTTTATGTCAGTCTTCATTTGGTAGCCTCTTGACTTTTTATTGGATTGCAAACCACATTAGTCTTATTTTGATTGTTATTGTTAGGCGTATATTCCAGATGTTATATCATTCCCCAAAGTTTTTGCAAGTTTTCAGTACTTTTTTAGAAATGTGAATGCCAGATCTGTCCACGGTAGCTCAGAAACGGTCTTACTAGTTACAGCTGGTGGTTCCATTTGCAGTTACCCTTTCTGTTCTGTCACTTAACTACTTGTTGATCCATAAAATTTAAAGTAAGTAATTTTTGCATCTCGAATTTTTTCATAAACTCATGCAATTCAGGGGCCTATAGAAGCTTTATCTTATATACTAGTACCATTACGTTTACCTTTATCGGTCAGACTTTTGATCTTCAAATAGCAAGGCTGTCTGACAAAATCTGTATTTCATAATACCAAGTTGATGGACATTAATTGCTTACACATTTAATTTTCTTTCTCATGGCATCCTATTTCTGTTTTTTCAATGGAGTCCTGAATCCATGTCATGTTAATGAGTTACATGTTTCTGAAATCAACCAATTTAACATTTGGAGTAATACACTGGAAATTCATGAATGTTTCAAGATTAGAGAAAAATCAACTTTAAGAGAGTTATCTGACCTAATTTTAATATTTTAATACTCTTGGTCAGTGAGTTCTCCATTCCTATGTTTTTTAAAATATTTCAAATATAATTAAAGATTTGTGCCCAGTTAATTATAATATTACTTCCAGTGTTTCCAGTGTGATAGCTTTACTTAGTGACTTGTGAAGCGGCTAGGTGGGATGCAAACTGTATTCTGTTCATGTGTATTGCATTTAATGTGTCAGAAATGACAGAAACATTTTGGTATGGCAACGAAAAATGAAATCTATTCCTAGCTGTATTTTGCCGCTGCCTTTTTTTTTTTTTTTTTTTTTGGTATGTGCAGAAGTATCCTAGAACATAGGTTACAATGTGATGTGTCCTGAGCTATACTTCCCGTATATGCTATCTCACAGTATGTCATACAAGATTTACGATCTGTTAATAACCCCAAATTTGCTCACATTCATGAATGATACAGATAAGACATACTGTAAAGGTATACTTGTGAATGTACAGGTGTCACAATAATCACAAATATGCTACTGTAGAGGAATTGCAATACTGTGATTAATAATAATAACAGTAGTAGTAATACAGCCAGAATATCCCTTGTGGTCATCACAGAAATGTTTGCAAGACTGCTTTACTTACAGAATCAAACATTAAACCATATATATCATATATAGCAACTTTTATTGCCACTTGGGTTCAGATTCCATATGAATGTATAGGATTTTTTCTTGCATGACAATATTAAACATGTCAGAGTAGCTTTCAGTATATCCTAGAATGTGAATATTCTGTATGTCTAGTACATGTATGAATGGAGTTTCATCCATGAGTGGAATACATCCAGTGTATAACAACTATGGATTATAGGAGGTTTAAAAAATATTCTGTTAATTGCAAATTATAATAGTTTATCTGTAATGCCACAGCAACGAGAAACTCTGGAACTCGTATTCTAGAAATCACTTACACCTACAGCAAGGACACAGCCCTTACCATAAAGGCCTTGCAACATAGGCTTGGATAAAAATATCTTATAGACAAGTCGGATATTGGCAGTTTCAAAACACTCTGACATGCTTTCATGAAAAATGCTTTGGCCATAGGAGGGGAGGCTGGTCCATATTATGGGTAGAGATTGCAAAGAAAATATTCTCATATAGGTATAGTGACCTATAATAATGATTCACTGATCTTACTGCTGTTTAAATTGGTACCCGAGGTGATTCCACCTCCTTCGCCTCTTCCTACTTCTCCTTTTCTTTTTCCAAACATGAGGTTAGCTTTGATGTTAAGTTTAAATAGATTCTTGTCATGTATTCGATTTCTGTGGTGTCCTGGCTCTGGCTAGGATAGGGTTAATTTCCCCAGGAGCCAGGCCAGGTGAGCCAGGCTGGCGGGGGGCTATTCCATACCATGTGCCCCATGCTCACCAGAAAAGGGGGCTGGTCGGGGAGGGGGGGTTCGGCACGGCTCCGGGACGGGATCGGGGTCTGGTCATTCGTTCGGATCGGTAAACTGTTTTTTCTGTTATCACCCGTTTTGTATCTCTGTTATCAGTACTGTTGTTGTTTGTTTCCCTCTCCCTTGCTGTCCCAGTAAACTGTCCTTACCCCAACCCACGAGGCTTTTGCCTTTGTTTGTCCGGTCTCCTCCCCACCCCGCCAGGGAGGGGTGAGCGAGAGGCGGCGTGGTGCTCGGCTGGGCCTAAACCATGTCATGTGGTCAGGGCTTGCCATGTGTTCAATGAAGAAACCTGAGCTCGTGCCTGCAGGACTTGGAGGTTCCAGGTGTCTCCTGTGTTGTGTCTGTACATTAACATGTAATACGAACAACTCGTGTGCAATAATAAAGCTAGGTACCTGCTTGTATAATTTTTGTTATGTGGCTGTCCAACTTCGCTTAAAGGATGTGGTGGGTACAATGCAAATTATCATCTTATATAGGTGATATTTTAGCCATATCATTCTTATGAATAAATAATACATAGCAGAGTTGATTGAGCAAAATGGTAAGTATGTGTTTAATCTCACTTTACTTTGTGTGCCTGCATATCTTCTATGAGCTACTCTAGGTTTCACAGCCAGTGGGGAGAAATACACTCGCAGAGGAAGAGGCATTCTACCACCCTTAGATAAAACAAGCCATTGCCTGAGGTTTTCTCTCTCTACCAATAATGTAAAGAGCCTAGAACAGTGACTAGGTGAGATACCTAAGTGTTAGGTGACTAAAGAAACAAATCCCACCCTTATATATAGTTTAGGTAAACTTCACTTGTTCTGAGCCAGTGTGTATATTCTCTATGTATATACAAGAAGAATGTGCTGTCCTATTATGAATAATAATAATTCTTTTCATGTATCTATCTCATTCACCCCAGGATATCCTCTGTGTGCTTTATAAACATTAATTAATGTGGCTTCATAACAATCTCATGAGGAAAGAATTGCCCCCAATTTAGAGATGAAGAAATGCAGCCGTAGCATGTTTAAATAAGTTGTCCATGGTTGCACAGAAAACCAGTGTCATAAATGTAAATACCAGAGGATGCCTCACAATCATAGCCCAAAGATAAGGTAATCATAAGGTGTGGCTCCCAAATCAATACAAACAGTGTAATATGGTCCTTACTTCCGCCCTATTCAAAACAAATAGGTTGAGGTGTGGTGTGCACAGGGTCATTCCTGATGTGTTCACTTCAGTCATACATTGAACTTGATACAGATGTAGCCAGACTGACTAAGGACAGAATGACAGGGACAGGGCCAAATACCTGTTCAACGTACTTGAGACATTGGTGTGTCCACATGGTTCTGCAGAATCCAACCTTTCAGCAAAGAAACACAATTTGAGAGCAGCCCTGTGGAGAAGGGCTTGGGGAGACTGGTGGATGAAAAATTGGACATGACCCAACAATGTGCACTCATAGCTCAGAAAGCCAACCGTGTCCTGGGCTGCATCAAAAGAAATGTGACCAGCAGGTTGAGGAAGGTGATTCTGCCCTTCTATTCTGCTCTTGTGAGACCCCACCTGGGGTACTGCGTCCAGCTCTGGGGTCCCCAGTACAAGAAAGACATGGACCTGTAGCAGAAAGTCCAGAGCAGGGACATAGAAATGATCAGAGGGCTGGAGCACCTCTCCTATGAGGACAGGTTGAGAGTGTTGGGGTCCTACCTCCTGGACAAGGCTTAGGAACATCTGGGGAGAAGGCTAGTTGTTTCAGGCTGAAAGTGGGACAGGGAATGCTTTAGGAGCTTGCTAGTGTAGATGATTCTAGTTCAGGATCATGGAACATTCCCTGATGCCCATTTATTAGTGGGGACATAAGCACTACTAATGCCAGGCATTGTTCACACCTTCAGTAGGTTTCATGTCATGACTTCCGAGGTTATCATCAATATGAATTCATTGCATATTTTTATCCATCCCTCTCTCCTCCTGGCTTTGTCACCTTACTGCCATTCTTGCCCAAAACCTCTTATGCGCATGTCTACCATCATCAGCGTGTGCACCTCCAGAGCTGCAGGACAAATTGTGTGGTGAGGTTACCTCCCTGTTTTGCCATATGGAAACAGCAAACATAGGTACTTCAAATGCTGTTCAAGTACTCTCAAACTATTAGTCACACAATTCCCTTAAGGTTTTTACTGTCCCTGCTTTTTCCCTTGTCACTCTTCCATGTACTGGATAACCTCTTGATGTGTTGACATTTGTACAATGTTTCACTCTCCATTTCCATACAGCCCTCTCCATTTGCTACACAGTTCATCTCAGTTATGCCAGCCAGAAAAGTGCCAAGTCACCTTTCCTGCTGCTGTGTGGGTCATGGTATGGTTTGGGTTAACTGCTGGTGTGAGCAACCAACAGCCAGCTCCTTCAGCCACCATCATCTGCTATGACACAACTTTGAACAGATGCTCTCTCATCCTTTTCCTGGAGGATAGAGTGAAAGTAACTAACTGAGAGGTTGCACATTAATGGCAAAGAGGAAGGAGAAGACACCACGAGGACCATGGGCCTCAAGGTCAGCCTCTGGAAGTGGGTGCACTGGAAGGTATTTTGCTGAATGTTACAAGCACCAGACTAAGTAAAAGCTGTGGACATGTCTTAGAGGATGGTCTACGACCAAAAAAAGGTCCACTGATCCTCTTCCCTATAGTTATGGGTGAGTTGTAACAGAACAGGAAGACACTCCTCAATTTCACTGCAGTATCCAGCTTTACGAACTTATTACTGTTTTACAGCTGTGGATTGTATTTGGCTTTGTGTAAAGATGGGAGAAAAAGTATTTCTCTGGCACCACTTTTTTTCCTGTATCTGGTAGTCTACAGAGGATGGAAGTGATTTAAACATACAATTAGGGATAATTTTAAACTCTCTTTGTAATTTGCAGAAATATAAGAGATATAGGTATAGTAAGGAAGAGTACCCATCTCTTCCAATATTTTTGGAGATTTATTCCAGCAGTAGATTGAGACAGATTAACTAAAACCGAAAAAATTGTTTAAATGGAGGGACTGTGCGTCCCAGTGCAGTTGTATTCTTTGGCTTGTGTCATTTCTTAGCAAGCTTTTTCTAATTGAGAGCGATGGGGAAAGGCACATGAAACAATTTGCTTTTTGGAATTCCCCTTCAGCAGCTGAACTTCTTTTCATGCTTGCCTAAATTTTCCCTTTAGCTGTCAAGTGACACCTCAGAACATTTCATACGGAGGGAAATTGCAGATGGTCAATGAGATGCTAGTGAGTGCATGTTTTCAATGGCAACCTCCACAAAGAACACATGCTGAGTCACCAGGTAATGAAGAAATCTCCTGTGCATTAAGATGTGGAATTACGCTTATCTTTCCATAGCTTGCCTTTTTTTCAGTCTCCAAGACTAATCTATTCCAGGTCCTACAGGGTATGAAGCAATAGTGAAACCATTTCTGGTAACAAGATCATGATGCTGTACTATATTATTATATTATTATTTTCCCTAGTAAATCCTCCTTTCATTTCCCCAGTTATTAAAAGTTTTACTAGTTAATAGAGAAAAAGAAATTCTTAACATAGTTTCTGTTTATATTGGCCCAGACTGCTTCGGCTTTATAGACTTCCAAATGCACACTATTTCAAATGGGAATAAATGCATGTCATGTTGATAACAAATCCTAACTGGGCTTTTGTTTTTGCCTAGATACGAGGAGGACATTTTTTCCTCTTCTATTAAAAACATTTTCAGTTATTCTGCATATACTTTTGCTTTTGCACATACATTTGATTTTGTTGATATATTGGCTGAGTACCCTAAAAATGGAGTTATGGGCTTGGAAAATGAAAGAGAAACATGTTATTACACCCCAAACTTTTACTGTAGGTAGAGTATCTTAAACTTCTGTGAAACCAAAAGTCTCCGGTGCACAACATTAAATCAGTTCATAACAGGAGAGTGGATATGCATACCACACCAGTGCACAACACATGACATGACCCACTGTAACCTGGCATTCCTTCATTCCTCAGCCACGTCACCCTGCAATAAGGGATGTGGGAGCAGGAGGCATCCCTCATTTTCCCTGGTTGCCTCCCCTTATAGCCTCAGAGGGAGGACATAGGATTTCTGTCTCTGTGTGCTAGATCTACAAGCTAAGTGTGTATTGGGATAATGTATATGACCAGAGCCTGCCATTATTTTCTCAGATAAAGAGAAGATAACATAAGAAGTATGTAAGTGTTCACTATGTGAGCTGCAGCATGGCCAGGACCACATCCAAGTGTTTCCCTATGCAGTAACTTTTTCACTGCAGCCTGCAGGTTCTTCCATCATGCTGCAATCACTAGGCATCATGGTAGGAGCAGGTCAATGGGATTCCTTGCAGCAACAGTGAAATCACATGTTTTATTGATTACCTTGTCTGTAAGAGAATAAAGTCTCTGTTGTCCCAAAGGTCTAACATCAGATCTCTTCAACAATGTGACAATATATACCTTTGTGAATACTTCTTATATATACACATACGCATACACATGTTGAGTACCACTTGAGAATGATGGACTAGCAGCCTCAGCAATTCATTTTCTGCGTGTTCATTTGATGGACAGCTAATGTGGACGGAGTACCACTGCTGACCTTACTGACACTTGGAAAGTCCAATTCCAGACAGCTGCTATTTCAGGGATATTTGAATAACTGTCCTATAACCCAGAGGTGTCATTTCAATGTCTGACTTTGTATGGTGCTACTCTAACAAGTGAATCAGGAAAGGGAACGGGAGAGAAGCGTGTCACAGTAGAACTGGATCTTGATGCAAATAAGATGACAGATGCAGATGAATAAATGGATAAACTTTTCTGTTTGGGGAAAATGACGTGAAAACAGAGATAATAAGAGTATAATTTTATGATGCAGAATTAGGAAGGGATCCTCCCAATGGGATATAATTGAGAAGACATGTGAAATTGTCAAAATAATGTAAGCTGGCGGGGTGTCAGATAGGAGTGTGCATGGAAACCTGATGAGAATTCAGTGTGGAAAAAGGAAAAAAGGTGAACTACCAGTGAAGTTATTGTACCAGGCTCCAGGATTACAAGTGTTATTATAGACATGTACATATTGTTTTTCTGAAGGAAGGGAAAAGGTATGCTATTACACTTCCATTTCAATGACTTTCAGAATCTTGATAAACAACCCAAAACATTTATATATGTGGGTCTTGCTGACATTGAGCCTCTTCAGCATTATTCACCTGTCACAAGAGCTGTGCCCTTTTGAGCTGTTCCGTCATCAAAGAAGTAGGGCACAGGTAAATCTAACTGTAGCTTCTCTAATAACTGCAATGCAACCACCTTTCTTAGAAGTACGCTAAAACCAGACTGTAACTGAATATTCAGTTTATTGCTTTGGAACTGTTTTGGAATTCTTCAAGCTCTTTGAGTAATTTAGTAATATAGCTTACTTTCTTCTTTCTTTTTGTTCCTTATGATACAAAATTTTGATAAATACATTATTCCACAAAAAGTTGTGCAAGTATTGAACCAATTATGTAGTCACTGTTCAATTGAATGGACAATTCTAAGAAAACTACCTCTCAGAAGTCTCATTTTGAAGTTATCTTTAGCAAATTCACCATTTCAAGAGATGAACTAAAGAAGAGATGGGACTATGGTGCATAGCGGTGGAAACAGGACTTTGATGCAAAAAAGAGTTCCTCGCAATATTCTTGTCATATGAATTACACCTCCTATACAACTATGCAATAGTTGTATAATAGCACTCAGCATATGGCAAGCCATTTAGGAAACAAACAGTAATTAACAAAGTAAACATGACAATGCATTTTATAGTTCTGGAAAATTTATTTAGAACAAAATTGACGCTGTAGTCAACACTGCATTGCTAAGAATGCAGAGTAAGGTACATACACAAATAACTAGCCAACGATGACAAAAAAGGACATAATTCCATGGTAACTTCATTAGTACAAAAATTAGATTGAAACACTGTTGAGTAGGAGTTCCAAAATGTTCAGTGTTTAGTGAGATCTCCTTCTGGTAAAATAGACTTGTGTTTTACTAGATTTTTTTTTCTGATCTATCTTTCATGTACTAAATTTTTTAAATTCCCATCTAATTTTGGTGTTCATGCCTCAGGAGCAACCAGAGATACCTCAGCCTGACTGGTGTTCTTCAGGTGTACAGCACCAACCATACTGACCAGCACGGGCAGTATTTTTTTGCTGTCCCACATTGGTTTTGGCCTTCAAACTCACTGCCAGGACCTCAGAAATTAATTATTTCATAGAGTTTTAAGTCAGACAGGACTGTGAAATGAACACCTGTGCTGATATGTCACAACTTACTGCATTTCATTATATTACCTTTGTATTGAGCCAAATACATTTTTGACAAAAACGTTCTTTCAGAAAAAGTACATTTGATTCAAAGACAATTATTCACAAATCCTGTTGAAAGCTTTATTTCAGTGGTTATGCTCAGTGCTGTACCTTGTCTCCAGTTCAGATGTGTCCAGTTTCATCTTCCAGACATTAGTTCCTTTGAAGTTTTTCTCCACTAAATTAGACACCAGTGTAATTCCTACTTTTTGATCTCAGCAAAGATAAACACAATAATCAAGTTATCTCTCAAGCCTCATTTTTTTTCTTTTTAAATAACTAAGAAGGCATTTTCTTCAGCTCTGAGGTATTTGTTGTGGATCTTTTGTGCATTTTAATGACTCATTTTTTGAAATGATGGTTCCTTGCTGTTGTCTAATATGAGACTTCCCAGCACCATATATGAATATAAAATAGCCTCTCACCTCCTACTCACTAATCATCTGATTTTTATACATGAGTTTTGAATAATTTCCTTTTGCAATAGCATCATAGTTTTGCATTTGTTGTCCTTAAAATCCACATAAATCTCAGAGTTTTCCAAGATACATCAAGCTTCTGGACCAAGGAAGACTTTCCCTTGGTGACCAACCTGATAACCGTCTGCAATAAGATGAGTGGCTTGGTAGATGAGGGGACAGCAGTGGATGTTGTTTATCTTGACTTTAGTAAGGCTTTCAACACCATCTTCCATATGGTTTCTCATTGATCAACCAATGAAGTGAGGAGAAATGAAAGTGATCTGAACTACCAGGCTCATGAAATGCAGCTGAGGCCAGTTCCTAATGGTACCCCAGGGGTCGATATTGCAGTCAATACTGTTTAATGTCTTCATTAATGACCTGGATGATGGGACAGAGTGTACCTCAGCAAGTTTGCAGGCAGTGCAAAACTGGGAGGAGTAATTGAAATGCCAGATGGTTTTGCTGCCATTCAGAGGGACCTTGACAGGCTAGAGAAATGGGCCAACAGGAATCTCCTGAAATTCCATAAAGGGAAATGCCAAATCCTGCCCTGGGGAGGAATAACCACATGCACCTGTACACACTAAGCACCAAGCAGCTCGAAAGCACCTTTGCAGGAAAGGACCTGGAGGTCCTGGTGGACAATCTGACCATAAACCAGCAATATGCCTTTGCAACAAAGGCCAACAGCATCTTGGGCTGCATGAGGATAAGCATTGCTTGCAGATCAAGGAAAGTGATCCTTATCTTCTACTCAGTTGTATGGTGAGACACGTCTGGAGTGCTGGGTCCATTTCTGGGCTCCCCAGTACAAGATATGTCCAGAGAAGGGCCACAAAGATGATTAAAGGATTGGAGCATCCCTGATACAAGGAGAGGCTAAGAGAGCAAGAACCGCTTAGCCTTGAGAAGAGAACGTTCAGGGGGATCTTATCCATAGGTATAAACACCTAATGAGAGGGAATGAAGGCAAAGGAGCCAGGCTCTTCTCAGCGGTGCCCAGTGACAGGACAGGAGGCAATGGGCACACTTTGAAATGCAGGACATTCCATTCAAACATAAGAAAAGGCCTTTTTTAACTGTAAGGGTGGCTGAAAACTAGATTATGTTGCCCAAAGAGGTTGTAGAGACTCAGTCTTTGGAGATATTAAAAATCTGACTGGACACAGCACTAAGCAACCTGCTGTAGATGACGTTGCTTTGAGGAGGGAGGTTGGACTAGGTCATCTCCAGAGGTCCCTTCCAACCTCAGTGATGCTGTGATTCTGTGAAAGATATTTAAAACTGCCCTCAAATGACAGATTGGTTACCATTATTTTTTTCAGAAAAAGGCTGATGGGGAAGGCAAAGTTGACATAGCACTTAAAAGACAAGAGGATAGTTCACTGTATGAAATATAAGCAAAAGTTGGAGAAGTTCTCTATATCTTCTTAACTTGAATATGACTCAATTATCTAAATTTCAGTGGATGTCAAATGGGCAAAAGATCCAATAAGTAATGCAGATTACTTTTGGAGTCACCTGTGGGATAAGGACAGTAATAAAGATAAAGAAATTTATAGTGGGATAGCGAAGAACTGACCATACTCCTTTACACAGGAGGTTGGACCTCCTGAGATCTCTTCCAACCTGAATTATCCTATGATCCTATGATCCAGGCAAAATGCCAGGTAATGTAGATGTATTAAAAGATCAAGACAATAAAAAAAAGAAAAATGCATAAAAGGAAACCACTTTTAATAGATTCTTCTCCTCAAGAAAGAAGAATTCTATATCCATATATTAAACTGGATCATATTCATATTTTTATTTGTAAACAAGGAGAACGTTAAAACAATACTTATTTGAGATAATTATTTTTTAATTAATAAACTCAAATATTCTTCATCTGGAAGTTGTAGGAGCTGTCCTATTGATGATTTCGGGGAAATTCAGGAGAAATTAAGTAATTCTATCATAATTTTGCCAGTGCTCAAAAAGCACCAGAATGAGTAATTATACGATGGCCAACCAGGTATCAGGCCTGAGAAAAATAAAGTGAAAATCTTGGAACTTTGATGTGTCTTGAAAAACTCTGAGATTTATATGGATGTTTAGGACAGCAAACTCAAAACTATGATGCTATTGCAAAAGGAAATTATTCAATCCTCGTGTATAAAAATTAGCAATGCTGGTGGCACCTCTGTGATAACATATTTAAGAAGGGGAAAAAACACTGTGCAGCAGCAGCTGCGTGAGAGGAGTGAGGAAAATGAGAAACAACTCTGCAGACACCAAGGTCAGTGAAGAAGGAGGGGGAGGAGGTGCCCCAGGCGCTGGAGCAGAGATTCCCCTGCAGCCCATGGAGAAGACCACGGTGAGGCAACTTCCCTGCAGCCCAGGGAAGTTAATGGAGAAGATATCCACCTGCAGCCCATGGGGCACCTCATGATGGAGCAAGTAGATATGCCTTGAAGGAAACTGTAGCCCGTGGAGAGCCCATGCCGCATCAGGCTGCTGGCAGGAGCTGCGGTCTGTGGAGAGGAGCCTACATAGGAGCAGGTTTGCTGGCAGGATTTGTGACCCTATGGCGGACCCATGCTGGAGCAGTCTGTTCCTGAAGGACTGCACCCTGTGGAAGGGACCCATGTTGGAGAAATTGATGAAGGACTGCAAATTCAGCTCCTAACTGGCTTTGATTTTCCTTATTCTGTACCTGCATGCTCAGGTCATGCCTCTATGCTCCTCCTGAGTCACCTGTCTTTATTTCTACCTCTCATACACTTCCTTTCCATGTTCGAGTTTTGTCAGCAGCTCCCTGCTCATCCACAGAGGCCTCCTGCCCTTTCCCCTGCCCAAACAGTT